>LOEQ01004789.1:98953-123461 GCA_001685075.1 Bramus lutescens | reverse complement strand
AGAGAGAGAGAGAGAGAGAGAGAGAGAGTATAATTGCTTCACTCATGCTAAATTATCCCTAAGGAGCCTAGTTGGTCAGGCAACCCTCCTCTGTGGTTTAAGCCTTCTTATGTCCCTCATTCAGCAGCCTCCATACAGGTTCCATGGGCTACTGTCTCAGGAGAGAAAAAGACACCAAAACGCATTTCTTTCTTTACTCTTTATTTTAAAATTGAAATACTATTTTCTGTGCACCTTATGTTACATCTAAAGCAGAAAAGGAATGAATAGTTTCCTCCCATTTGCTCCTTTCCCCTCCTTTGTTTTATATTTGACCTGAAGATCATGCCAGGATAAACCTCCTTCCTCCCTCCTTCATCTTCAGTGACATCTCCCCAGGGAAGCTTTTCAGTGTAGATGAAACGGAAAGCGAGGGAATAGGAAAGAGGGGGAAGATATGCCAAGGGAACAAAGAACAATTTTACTCTCCCCATAATCTTTATGGGAGAATAATCTTTATCAGGAGCAAAGTAATTTGGCTTTGTTTCACTATTAGCTAGAACTAAGTAAGTAAACTCAGACATGCCTAGAGTTTGCAAGCCCTGACTCTCAGTTCCAACTGGACACAGATACTGCAGACAAAACGCTATGCGGTAGAAGCATGCTTCTGGAAATGCAGGTAGGTCAACATGGGCTTGGTTTCCAGTTCTGCTGACATCTGCATGGCCCCAAGAAACACCCTGAGCTTCTTCCAGCCCTGCGTTTCACGTCCTTGAGATGGCAGCTTTATGTAGCACACCAGAGCATACCGCAGGATATGTCCTAATTTTCTAAAAATAAATTCTTTATCTTCAACAATAATTTTAAAGATTTGTTTTCATTATGTTTAATTGTGTGTGTGCAGCAGAGTGCAGCTGCTCTTTAGGGTCAGAGATATCAGATTCTCTGAAGCTTAAACGGCAGGCAGTTGTGAGCTACCATATGTAGTATGGTTTCATTCATAGTGCTGTGATAAAGTGTCCTGAAACAAAGCAACTTGTTGAGAGAGAAAGGAAGTTATTCCAGCCTTCATTCCACCATTCTGGAGAAGTCAAGACAGGAACTTCAAAGAGGCACATCACATCCATAGTCCAGAACATATAGAAATGAATACATGCTTGCTTATTTGTTTTCTTGTTGGTACTCAGCTCAATTTTTCTTCTCTTGTACGACTCAGGGCCCCCTGTCTAGGGAATAGTACTGTCCAAAGTAGACTGGGTCTTCCCAAGACAATCCCTATAGACAAGTCCACAGGCCAACCCAATGTTGACAGTCTCTCACTGAGACTGCCTTCCAGAGTCACTCTAAGTTGTGTCAAGTTGACAACAAAAGCTAATCGTTGCATATAGAAAGACTTGCTTACCCTCACTCCTAGCTCCTGCCATCTGTTGAAGTTAGTGTGGGAATTCATTAATTACAAAGAGAAACACGAGAGAAGCCGGCACATAAGGTGGTTATGACTATTGGTACTTTTCTTCCAGGAGCTACCTGACAGGAGAGGGTTCCTTTCCTATTTGTTTGGGCTTTATGAAAGAGTCTTATTCCACCCTCAAATTCACGGTGAGCCTCCATGCCCCAGACTCCCAATTACTGGGATCAAAGCACAAATTACCATATCTAGCTGCCGTAGTGTTTCCACAAACCGTTGGTGTGTCTCAGAACCAGAACCTAAGGAGGATGTTCAAGAAAGCTGATTGACAGGACCCATCTAGGTGTCTCTGACTTATTACCATTGGGCTCAGGCCTAGAACATATACAAACTTTGAAGTCATGCTGACTGCTCTGGGCCCACATCCTGGCAACTGCCGTCTAAAAAAAAATGTGTTGAGGCACACTCAGAGCAACCCAGAACTCACATCTTGGTGTTGCATTATCTTCCTGTTTCCTGTGAGTTCCCAGCTTCAGTGGTCATAAAACCTCATTGAAAATCACTAGTCTTTCACACATGGTCCTAGAGTTAATATTGATCTTCCAAACTTTGAGTCCTTACTTTTTGTGTGTCTTAAATGATTGATTTTTCTCTCTCCCTACTTCAAAGAACTGCTTTATTTTACTTTCAGAAATGGTCACTTAGAGAAAAGGGGTAAATTTTTTTTGAGAGGAACATAGCATTTTAAAAGCCATTTCAAGACACAGCTGAGCTCCTGCAAGGTGCATTAAGAGGACAGCTGTGGGCGAGGCACTTTGGAGGAAATCTCCAAGCCTGCAATTTAAAGGCCCTTTTAGCCACCTCCTGAGTCTCAAAGACCTCAAGCTTGCATTCTTATAGACAGTAATGATGTTTTCAGGTTGGTTTTGGTGCCTAGGGTTTTGACACGCTAAAACATTAAGTCCCCCGCCAACGTGTGTGTGTGTACATTTTATTTCTTACTCTAGAAAGCTCTACTCTTGAGTCAGCTCTGGAGAGTCAGCTGCTGCAGCTGGATACAATAGGATCCTTACACTCTGACTTCCAAAAAGTCGAATAATGTATATATAACATTGAAGACAAAAATCAAATGATAAATCCTAAAAAAAAAACAAAATGAGTAGTCTCCCAGCAAGGTTTTAATGTGAGCTACTTGCATGTGAAATGATCAGGAAAAGGCTTATGTGAACACAGTTTGATTGCAGCTTCAGGTTATGTAGATATTAGGATAAATCAAACAGCTGACCAGAGGGAAAGACAGCCTACCTTGAAGCGTATGTCTGTTGATCTACTGATGTGGGATTCCCCTCTGAATGCTGTGAGTATGTTTTATTGCCATTCATTAATAAAGAAGCTGCTTTGGCATCTGGCAGGACAGAATATAACTAGGCAGGAAAACTAAACTGAATGCAAGGAAAAAGAAGGCAGAGTCAGGCAGATGCCATGTAGCTGCCCAAGAAGTAAGATATGAGATAACAAACCATGAGACTTACGGTAAAATATAAAATAATAGGAATGGGTTAATTTAAAATGTAAGAGCTAGCTAGGAATTTGCCTGAGATGTTGACAAAATAGTGTTGTAATTAATATAGTTTGGGGGCGATGATTTTGGGTCTGGGCTGCTGGGAAATGAACTACTATCCTCCATCAACAGGGAGGTCATGCTACAGAGCACTTAGATGGGGTTTGTGAGCAAAGTGCTACAAGTTGTTTAATGGTGACATAGACCTACTGCATCCCTGGAGCTGGGGTGGTGAGCATGGCTCACAGAGGCGATTGCAGCAAACATACCTCTGCCATGTTGTAAGGGGTAGAGCCAACAGGCAAAATCACAGTGTTAGTCCTAGCAACACCTGCTTAGTATTAAAAAAAAAGATTACAGATATACAATAAGATAGATTCAGACAAAAAAAATCTCTAAATGGATCACAATGTTGGATAAAAGTACATGGGCTAAGGAGAGGAAAAAGAGAGAGTACAGCCATAGATAAAGGAGTAAAGAAGTAAAGATAATAAAATAAATATTAAAATTAATATAGTGAAAAATAAGCCATGCAAAGATGAAATATACATAGAAAGCCTAGATTATGTGTATCATTGTGTTTTCCTTGGAATTTTTGACTGTTAATGTGTTAACTGCTGAAAAATATTTGATTCTGGGGGCTGCTAAGCTAAACCAGCATATATATTAAAGGTAGCTTGACTTCAAAATTTGAATTTAAGGATATGATGTTTAGAAAAGTAGTTCTGCTTTTGTTTCCACAGAAGGAAGGAAACTGCAGATTCCTTTCAGGCTAATGTGCTTTGATGGACTAAGACTCCCCAAAAGGTTTCTAAGAACCCTAAAAGTACTTTCCTCAGCAAACATCAGGAAGAAGTTTGGAGAAACAATGCCCAAATTCCCCAAATGATTGTTTCTAAATGTTTGCTTTCATTTAAAGGGGGTTGGTCATAAGTGTTAAATGGTAACCATCAATCTCTTTCTAAAAAGGGGGGGAAACTATGATATAAAAATGAATACTTTATATTGGTATGGACTTTGGTTTATTGATACAAATTTAAGATCAATTCTGTTATATCTATCTATAGATAGATAGATATTTATATACTTGTTTAAGGTATTATGTGAGCTCATTTAAAAATGTAATGTATAATTTAAAAATTACAGATTAATAGATAGTCATTTATAATAATCACACTTGTAGTCATGTTATGTTTTCTAGATATGCAGAGATATATTTCAGTTATGTATATAATCTTCAACACTTCAAAGACTTATGGAATATGCCTTTTAAAAGGTTTTAAGAACTTAGACTTTTTTTGACAGTGAGACATGTCTGCTTCTGGCAGCACCAATTACTTCAGAGACATTGATGGGCATTGAAGAAACTCCTTATGGTATTTGCCTTCAATGTGATAAGGCTAGCCATTTGGGCAAGAAACTGCTCTTGCCTGGACTGCTTGATGGTGATGCTCTATGAAATGGATACCCACAGAAAAGTGACTGCTGAACTTTCCAAAAGACAGGATGCTCCTTCAGGCTTCCCACTTCACAGATGAAACTATCAAACATTCCACAGGACACAGAAGAAAGCAACTGACAAACTTTGCCAGTACAAGGCAGAGCAGATCCACAGATTTCCTGCTTCACTAAAACTTCTTCCAGATACTATGAGCCTGCAGGCTGAAGATGGATGCCCCAAGATTACAGAAGAACTTTGGGTGACTCTCCAGCAGTGAGGTATCTCTGTCATTTTTAGAACTTTGGAAATTTCTTACAATGTACTTCCTGTTTACTTAGATAACATTATATCCTTCTGGAGTCTTTGGTCAAGTTGAAGACAAATAGTTATGGTTTTCCTAAGTTATGATGAAACATAAATTAGATATGAAATTTTAGACTCCCAAAGATAAAATAGATGGTAGAATATTTAATTTTGCCAGATACAAATAGACTAAATATTATAACTGTAATTCTTGCTTGATATCTGTTTTGTTATATATAATTTTACTATGTTAAAGTTAAAACCTTACTTTTTATTTAGACAGAAAAAGGGAGATGATGTGGCATTCCTCTCTGTATGCTATGAATATATTTTATTATCATTGGTTGATAAAGAATACTGCTTTGGCCTATGGCAGGGCAGAATGCAGCTAGGCTGGAAAACTAAAGTCAGGGAGAAAGAAGGCAGAGTCAGGCAGACACTATGTAGCCACCCAAGAAGCAAGATGTGAGGTAACAAACCATGTGCCTCATGGTAAAATATAAAATAATAGAAATGGGTTAATTTAAGGTATAAGACCTAGCTAGGAATTTGCTTGAGCCATTGTCCAAACAGTGCTGTAATTAATATAGATTTTGTGATTATTCAGGTCTGCGAAGCTGGTGAACAAACGTGCGGTCTCTGTTTGCAGCCTGTCTTTGCTGTCTTCCCTCTTAAAACCACAGACACATCAGGGAGAGACAGAAAGGATACTAAAGGCTCTCTAGGAATGATTTCCATGGTGCTTTTTCCTAGCCAGTCCTGTATGGCATCAGGGGTTATATTTTGCTTGTTTGTTTTGTGTTTGTTTCTGTTTGCTTGAAGAAACCACCAGTTAACAATGGTCATGTTATTCAGCAATAAATGTGGTATGGGGAGGGACCAATGAAATAGGTGCCATCCATCCTCAGCTAGTATGGGCAACCCAGGCTTTGTGAGTGGAAGATGCTCCTGGGTAGAAGCACCTGTGTCAGCCTTATGTCACTGCAGCAGATTTATGGTCACTAGGCAAGTCTTCATACAGGCCTGGTTTGCATCCTTCATTCCTCAGAAAATGATGACATTGGAGTCTAAATGCCCACGGTTTACTAAGCACTGACACCTTGAAGAGACACGAGTCCTTCAGCTGAAGGAGAAGCTTAGAACAGTCTGAGAAGAGGATTTCGTAAGAAATAACTGTGGAAGAAGTAGAAGAGCTGTGGGTGCTCAGAAGCCGGAATCAGGGGTTGACTAGCAGCAGGGGGTTCAGCCAGTAATTCACCAATTTGTTCTTCGCACTGTTCCAGGAGAATGACTGAACATGGAGGTCAGTTAGGTGGAGCATTGTTCTGTCCTGATGGCACAGGGAGAAGGTGTTTATGCCACGTGTGCTGTGTGTACACGCCAGAAGTGTGCACTGTACTTCTCGCAAAATTACTCACATAGAACAGAGTACCTTCCCATTCAGAGAGGAAAATATCAAATATGATGAGTAGTATATGACTAATCCAGGCAGGAAATTATCAGACAAAGTATGGAGAGTGTGGTGTAGAAAACATGGATAATGCAATGTGAATTAAAATTCACAACTTTAAAATTTTTAGAATTTGGCAATAATCCTCAAGAGCAGCCAAGTTTACATGACAAAGGAAACACAAGTATTCTGAAAGAATTAAAGCTGAATTATTAAAAGGAATCCAATGACTACTTTGAGAAATATCCCACTATGATTTTCAAAATCATTCATGACAAAGGAAAGTTGTTTCTGTTACTGTTTAGCAATGTCCTCCAAACTGAAAATTTTCCATCTTGGAGGGAAAAATCCTTAAGACTCAATAAGATCCACTTAAAATATTATGTCTTAGACATTATTGGACACAGGCAATAAGTAACACACGAGGATGAGGAAGTCTCTGAAGCTTGCAAGACCCATAGCCTCCCACTCTCCTCCTCGGGGCTATGAAAACAGCATGCCTGCTGGGGAAAGAAGAGACCATTGGACCATTTGACGAGTTAAGCAGCCTGCAAGTTCTGCCCGCAGCTCCAGGGATGAAGTTTTCATGAGTTGTCACCCATGCTGGGGTGGGAGTCAGTGGTGCAGATGCCTTGGAGCCAGTCATGTTCCTGCATGGAGCCCTTCACCCACATTCCCTTAAGTAACTCCTATAAGCTCATTGATTCTCCAATTGGTCTAGAATTTCCTGGGCCTGCCGTCAGTGTCCTACCTGTGGTGAGTAGACAATAGTTGGTATCTCCCCAGGAAATTTAACACCATAGCTTTATTCTGATTTGAAACCTGCCAAGTATGTTAATAAAATAATAAGTCAACATTTAACCAAATATTAACAACTTTTATATGAAACTTTTAAAGCAGGTATTACACTGTTGACCAATTATGAGTAAAATTTTTAATTAATTTTCAAAATCACATCAATATATTTGACTACATTGACAATAAATAGGAAAAATAATTTACATGATCTTTATAACAAAGAAATTCAACAAGTATTCTAAAGTAAAAATACCTTTGCAACTAAGAGTGGGAAAATGGCATCCTTAAATTGATAAAAAAAAGGGGGGGTCAGATGAGTAACCTATAGCTGATGTAAAGTTCCACTGGCACACACTTCTGATATTGGGACCAAGGCAGAAATCCCCCTTGGACAGGCTTCAAAGCTACAGAGAAACCCTGTCTTGAAAAAACAAATTATTTTTTCATATTATATTTTGAACATATTCTTTTCTCCCCTCCAATCTCCTCCTGGATGTGCTCCCACCCCTGCCTAAGTACTTATGTCTGATTTTTTTATATCCAGTAAAAATTTGAATTTTATTTAATATTAGAAAAAGGGAAAGTAATATAAAATTCTAATGCAAAATACAAAAAATACTTTAAATAAGATAAGAGTAAGGCAAATACTGAAAATTCTATCAATTGCCACAAAAATTACTAAAAATTAAAGAGTCAAATTAATGTTCTTCGTCAGAGCCAATACCATCAGTAGGAAATCAAATTGGTCTGTAAATTGACAGCAGCCTCAAACATGATTTCAGTGGTGGGGGTTATGGTGGCAAGATGATTGTAAAATACATGTAAAATTAAAAGGATTTTAAATAGTGAAAAGGTATACTTGAAAGAGAAGGGGGAAGTAGGAAACTCATACTTCAAGATTCAGCTGCTCTTTCTGTTTAACAAAAGAGAGAGAAATACCTATAGTGATCCTGTCTCAACCAATAACAGCACCCCAAAACCAAGCAACAATAGAAAAAACCTAGTAGGGCAGTAGTTTCATCAGGGAAATGGTATTTTTTCAAGCAGTGTGGGGACACTGAGATATCTGGATGACCATTAGTTAAAAGGGAACTCAATCCTCTGCATGTTCAGAAGCAACAAATCTAGGTAAATTATGAAATTGTAAAGGAATACTCAAGCTGTGAGTTTCTGCTTTAAACCAGTACCAAAGCTATTACATATGACAGGAAAATTTTCTCCATGTAGATTCACTGAGAAAACTAATCAATCAATCAATCAATAAATAAATAAATAAATGAAGATGAGTAAACGTTCATTAAACACCACCATGCTTTTAAGTGGGTCCATCAGTAGCACAAAGAAGATAAAGATCCATGCCACAAATTGTGAGAAAATATTTGTAGTATGTCTGACAAATGAACTTTACTAAAATAGGAGTTGTCAAATATTTTGTCTTTAGAACCCCTTTGTACTCTAAAAATTACTGAAGACCAGAGCCTCTGCTCAGTGGAGGGGCAGTTGGTTAGCATGTGCAAGGCCTAAATGATTCATCCAGAGAGAGAGGGACACACACAGAGAAGGAGAGACAGAGGCAAGGGCAGAAAGATAATTTCTTCGTGTATATTATTGCTTTAAACATTTAATGAAGTTAAAATAAAATTCATATTACCAAATGTTTAAAGCAGTTTATGAAACTTCATATTATAGTAGTTTCATTTTTCCAAACCTGGATAAATTTATTACGAATTGGACAGTTCCACCTTTTAAAAAATTTTCTACTTCCAATTTCTAGCTTCAAAAAGACCATTCCTTTTGCAGATTTGCATTTACATGTTATCCATTCTGGCATGCTTGCAATGCAGAAAGTGGAAAATTAACTCTATCCATCTCTTAGTCCAAGCTGTTTTAAGAAAATTATGAGGCTGGGCAGTGAAGATCAGGACAGAGACTTGGTGTCTAATAAAACATGTTTTTTATTGTTGTTGTTGTTTTTGTTTGTTGTTTTTTTTACAGTGAATTCCTATAGCAAACAGAAAAAAGACCACACTGAGGATCTCCTTCATAAGGACACTAATTCCTAACCAGAGGGCTCCACTTCCCTAATCTTATCAATTCCCCATAGCTCTCCCAACTCTTAATATCATCACCTTAGGGATTAGAATTTCAATGTGTGAATTTGAAAGGCACACAAATGTTGGATCCATCACACAAAAATATGTAGCTACAAAAGGGGTGATGGCGATGGCCTTTTAGGCAACGGTGGATATATGTTGATGCCATGGCAAACCTTGAAAGGTTGTCATTCCTTAAATGTTAGTTAAGCATGGAGCCTTAAGTCATATCTGTGAATGTAATATACATAGAAAATCCTCTATCTTTAATATTAAATAGGTCATGCATGGTTTTTAGCATCACACACACACACACACAATCTTTATACAAGAAAATACTAAAAAGAAGAGCCAAGCAATGTTAACATATACAACACTGATGTGAGTAAATGGATAGTTCATTATGAGAAAAACTTTATGTATCCAGGTTCTGGAACACCTTCTATACAGCAAAAAGAGATGTGGGAATGGGGAAAGCTCCACATCACTTTCTCAAAAATTGGTAGACAAGAAAAACAATGCAGTGCAAAGATAGTGGAAAGATGAACAAGACAGATTTTATGTTATAGTAAATGTAGTAGAAATATAATAGAAATTGGAAGACCATAAGGGAAAAAATAGAAGAGAGTCTCCAAGGCTAATAACATAGAATGTGAAATTCTACCAACATGCTTATAAGATTAAATGCATGAGGTGGTCTGCTGTGCTGCAGTGGAAATGCCATGAGTTACAAAAAGCCAGAAATCATGAAGGCGACTTTTCTAAAATTTACAGTCAATATACAGATGTGAAAAGCTCTCAGGTACCTCACCCCTGCAAGTTTAAAATACTGTTATCAAGAATACTAAATGTATTCAGAAGTAAGCAGAGAAAAAGTAATAAGCAAATGGCATTAGTTTTAATGCAAATCATTTTTCACAGGATGGGTTGGAATGCATTTCTGAGCTTGCGCAAAATAAGATTCATATGCCTTCTTTTCTATTTTTGAGACAACAATCCTTAAAAATTTAGAAATTGCACACAAAGCAACATATGCCAACTCTCACAGTGGTCAGTGACAGAGGCTTAAAGGAAGAAAGGGGGCACTATTTGGAGACAGAATCTCCATATGTGTCCTAGAATAGCCTGGAATTTATTATCATTCTCCTGCCTCAGCATTTCAAGTAACGATATTACAGGTGTGCGCAATACCTGGCTACATGATCAGGGAGATTTTATTTTTTAGACAGGATCTCAAGTTTCCTAGACTAATTTTAAATTCACTATGCAGATAAGGATTGAGTTGAACTTCTGACTCTCCTACCTCGACCTCTTCAGAATAGATTCTAGGCCAGTACCACCACACGGTATATGTGATGCTGGAGATCAAACCCAGGGCTTTGTGTGTAAGCTAGGCAAGCACTCTATTGATTGAGCTCTATTTCCATCCCTACAGGAGCATTTTAATTGATCACATTGAACAGCCTATTGAAACAGTTCAGTTTATAAATGAGATGGTTTAAGTTCTTTGATGCCTTTTCTTCACCTCTTCAGCTCTGTCGTTTGCCTTCAGTGGGAACTCATCCATTATCCAGAATGAAGCACCCACTGGTCCTTGGTGCTTATGTCCTTGTATTCCTCCTTGGATTGGTTTTCAGGCTCTCATGGGCTTTTCAGCATTGTCTCAGCTTTTTAAATATCTGTTCTCATAGACACTATTTTCTTAGATGAGACACCTGAAATTACAGTCATTGGGAATCATGAGGATGGGTATTCTGGGACCAACCTCCAATCTGGTAGGGTTCTATTGAAGTGCCAATCAAAATTCCAGGCAGCAGGGGAAGGAGGCTTCCCTGGGGGCATCCTGATTCTGAAATGTAAATTATGGTTTGCCTTGACTTAGCCTGCAATCTCTAAGATGTCCTTCTCCTTTGATTCAAAGAAAATACTCTCAGTGCAGCTGGGAATGCTTTTTCTAATTAAGGGACAAATCTGCATGCGATGAAAGTGAGACTACTGTGTTCTTAGAGCTAAACTCGGTGGGTTTGTGCATTTTGTTGCAGCATCTTGAGAGAATAGTGCCTGGCTGCAATCTGATAGACCTAGAACAAGGCCAACCTTCACTGTGCTTCTACCTGTCCGAGTCTGATGATTTAGTGTATTTGAATGTACCTCACATAATAGACATTCTATGAATAAAATGAACAAGAATATACTTTGTATTTGTAGTTGTCATTGTTTCCTCTAAAAAAAATCCCCAAAACAAGGAAGGATTTTTGTTTTAGAGAAATCAGTTAGTGTACTCTCTCATCCCTTGTACATAAAGATTGATATTTGCTTTATATGTCTTTGTATCTTTTCCAATGGTAGTGGATTAAATTATTGGCTCTGGCTCCTCAGCAACCCCTACAGGAACTCCTCTATCATTGTATCAGTTACTTTTCTATTGCTGTGAGAAAATATCCAACAAAAAATAATTTAAAGAAGGAAGGAGTTATTTAGGCTCACAGTTCAAGGGGATACAGTCCTCCAGGGTAGGGAAGTCATGGCAGCAGGGGCCTGAGCAGCTGACATTACTGCATCCACTGCCAGGAAGCAGATGGAGATGGATGCTAGTGTTTACTTTGCTTCCTTTATTTTATTTGGTCAAGGACATTAACCCATGGAATGGTGTCACCCATGGTTAGAGTGGATCTTCCCTCCTCAATTGACTGTATACAGAAGTTACATCATAGACAGAAGCTGGTTACCATGGTAATTTTAGATCATGTCTGGTTGTCAATCAATATTAAACACCAGTCACATAACTTTGCAGTTTCTTTCACCAAATATATTTTTACAAAGGCTTAATAGGCTACTTGAAGATCTTATACAAACCAGAGCCTTAGAATGACACTCTGGAAATCATTAAATAACAAACTCTTATTTTATTAAACAGGTTTGTTGGAGAAGTAGTTCTGTGAAACAATATGAAGAGGTGGGTCACATATGCTGATTTTTGTAGTGTAGATATTCTTACCATGATTAATTTCAAGTTATCCCTGAAACGTCAGTAAATACATGGCGTGGAAGAAATGCCCAGTTCTATGCCATGTCATGGTCCCTTCATGAAAACATACTAGATATAAATAACCTTAAAATGCCAGATAAAGAACATGCATACAATAGCCAGAAAGTGCTAAATTTTGCATATTGACTGGTTTGTTTTTCATGTAATGTATTTATATGCACATTCATGTAATTTAAAAATTTAATAGTGGCTGGATTTGACAGCTATCTCACTTAGCAAGACAGAAAAGTTAACAACCAACTCCTGAAAGCAAGTAAATATACAGGCGACCCATTCTACTTAATTGTTCTGCCCAGGCTGACCACACACACCTTTGTATCTGCCACCACCATTAGAAGAGCATATCCTGGCTGGTCCGTAGTTTCAAGAAGAAAGTCACTCACAGGACTGCAGGGAGAAACAGAATCCTACTCTGGGGTCCTGTTTCCATCAGCAGACTCCAGCTGCAACAGGTGCATGGGAGGGAAGGAGGCCTATTCTAAAATACTGAGCTGAGACACAATTTACTCTGTGACAATATTAGTAAGAGATGCCACTGCTTTCAGACAGGTAAAACCAATGCCACAGTGCTTAATTACTGCAGGAGCCACTGGCATATTTAATATTATTGTTCACAGGTGTTTTTTTCTTAATCTGTGGTGTTTAAAGACATTTGTTGAATTATCTAGCTGGCTAGTTTCTTGTCAGATATTACCTAATAGCTTTAATCTTTATGCTTGATGATATTTATGATTGTTTTGATGCCAATTAGATAGCCATGGCAAGAATATTTAACATTTATCAGTCAGCAGGATTTTTCAGCTGCTAGACAAGCACTTTCCCACCAAGCTGTACCTCTGCCCAAGGAGGGCTTGTCTCAGCGCCACCAGTACCTAAGACAGGCCAGACCCATGGTAGTATCGGATGTGCTACTCATAATAGTGCATTTACCTTTGAAATTTTAATTTCCATTAAAGGATATTACAAAGACTGAAAATTTGTATTTTGAGATGTTCAACGAAATGAAGCATTGGTTCAAAGGTCAAAACAAGACACGGAAACAGAGCCAGTTAAAATACTATTTACTTTCTATTGAACTGATGGACATTAGTGGATAGTGATCTATTTACGACAATTCCATTTGCACTCAGTGACATCATGGTGTAAGATGCTACAAGCATTTCAGAAGCAAAATTGTGATTTATTGAAATAAATTTCCCAATCAGATCACCACCAAGTAAAACTATTTCAGAAACACACCAGAACCTTCATTTTGCACTTTGTCTCTACTTTGCCAGTAGCTTTCCTGTGTGACAATTTTTCCTGGGGAGAGCTGAACATACAGCTCACTCAGGAAGGGACTGATGCAGACCAAAGCCAAGAATACTACCCAAGCCAACTGGGTAAACCGATGACTTTAGTGAAGTTTCTTATATGCCTGTGGCTGAGGAGCTGCTTAGCTGGAAAGTCAAAGATGCATGAATCACTGATAGCCCACCTTGGAATGAGTGACATTCACGAAAGCTGGAACCCTGAGGTTCTCTGCATGACTTGGTACAGCTTAACCGATTGGATGCTCTCCTCAATAGCCTGTTCTGCTTTTATAACCTTGGGTAGATATAGGTTCTTAGGTTTCTATTGCTGTGATAAAATACCATGGACAAAAGCAATTTGAGGAGGAAAGGGTTTATTTCAGCTTACAGTTCAACATCACAGCCCATTGCTGAGGGAAGCCAGGATAGGAACATAGAGGCAGGGGCTGATGCAGAGGCTGTGAAGGAATGCTGCTTACTGGCTTGTTCCTCATGACTTGTTAAGCTTGCTTTCTTATTCCCGGGACCATCAGCCCAAGAATGACACCCTTTATGGTGGATTCATGCACATCAATCATTAATTAAGAAGATGCCCCGCAGCTTGCCTGCAGGCTAATCCTATGGAATCATTTTCTCAGATAGCTCCAGCTTATGTCAAGTTAACAAAAAGACCAACCAGGACAAGGGACCTTCTGAATCTGGTCAATTTTATCGATTTCCTGAGACTTGTGAGTTATTTATTTTCAGAGTCTCCCTGGAATCCCTCCAGGATGCTGCACAACAAGCTTCCACCTGCTCTTTTTCCTTTTCTGTGATGCTATCCTATTAAAATGTTACTCAGATCAGGACACCTCTCCACTTAGAACCCTCTCAGCTTTCCTGTCTCATGCAGAGAAAAGAGTCAATTCCTATTAAGGGACCCAAATTTCTTGGGCTCCCTTTTTACCTCCCCAGTCACTTCTTTCTCTCAACCTCCTTCTCACACTAATCTTTGAACTCTTGAGGGTAAAGGTCACTCTCCAGACACATTGGGTCTCCACAGTGCTTTTCAAAGCCTGGGCTAGAAAAACTTTTCCTTTTCCATTCTCTCTGTTGTGTTTGCACCTTGTAGATATCCGTACAGTTTGTACCTTCAATAAAGACATCTCCTCCATGATGTTTTCATTGATCATTCTATTTAAAATTAAAAATCACTTCATGGACTTTATCAATACGCTGGCATTCTACATGTTTTATTGCAGTAATTAATTTGTTTATAATCTGTTTTCCACTACAAAAATATAATTATGTGGTAATATTTTGGACCCTATTCTGTTCACTAACTTCAGCACCAAGGAGAGTGGGCAAACATCATAGATTTACTATGAGTAGCCGAGTAGATCAGCTCTGTGTGTAAGTCTGGGGTTTTAATAGTATCAGGTGTTTAAAGTTAGTCATTTAGAAATCTCCCAGCCTCTATCAGGGACAATCATGGTGGGTTTTTTGTTTGTGTGTTTGTTTGGGTTGTTACTGTTATTTTTATACTTGAAGATCAAACAGTGATGATCATTTCAAGCCAGATGTGGGAATGGGAAGGTGTGCACAACTGAGGGAAGATATGAAACATAAGGAACAAGCATGTTTTAAAAAGCACTAAGTAGAGCTCTTGCAGAGTTGATTTTTTTTTCTTCTAAAATGTTTAGAAGCTTTGTGTAGTGATGAGGTGAGCGGACCTGCTTTTCGTCCCGCCCAGCTACCGCACGGCTAGCTTATACCCAGAAATAACAACACGCAAATTGTATTCATTTAANTCCACCCACCTAAGGGCTGGCCTATCAAAAGGCCAAGGCAGTTTCTTTATTAACCAATGAAAGTAATACATAGACAGATGACCCTCCTACATCAGCTTTGGATTTAACATGACAAAGTAGCAAATTTTACATTCCTTTAGATCTCCTTCCATGTAAATTCTCAGGAGGAAATCTGTATGGTGACAGATGAAAACACTGTGATGAAAGCTCACATTTTTGGGTGGCTCTTATATTAACATTCAAGGAAGATATGAATCCTTCAGCCTTCACAAATAAACAGAAACACTGTATCTCTGCCCCCCTCACTTCAACCAGGCTTTCTCACTATGCTATGCACCACATAGGTCCTTGACTTTTTCCTTAAGAGTCCATCCTTCAAATAAGTCACTGTTCACTGTGTTCACCTGTCACCTGTGCTCAAATCATATCCAATTTCAGTTTTCCCAGAACATTGTAAACTGGGCATGATGGTGTGCTCCTATAACCTCAGCACTCTAGAGACAGAGGTGGGAGGATCAGAAGTCTAAAATTGTCATCAGTTACAGAGTGAATTCAAGGCCAGTGTGAGATACATGAGACCCTATCTCAAAACAAAACAAGAAAACAAATAAACAAAACTACTCAGATTGGTTTTTTCATAATAATTCAAGCCCTTTCTTATTCCCTTTACGTCCTTAAATCGTACTTGCAACACAATATCTTAAAATAAATTACCAGTGTTTTTTAATTTGTGATTTATAATACATATCACAAAAATGTATATTATATATATTAAAGTATTTTTTAATGCCTAACACTTATAAAGAAAATATAGATATTCATTTTCACAAACCCAAAACATGTATGTGACCATGATTTCTGGGTTTCTTTGTGACTAGAAAAAATATTCCAGAGTAATATAATTGTGTCTGTGAGACTCAACATTATTTAATTGTTCTGGAAGGGGTGTGTGTGTGTGTGTATGTGTGTGTATGTGCGTGTGTGTGTGTGTGTGTACACGTGCGCTTTACCATAGAGATTTTTCACATGTGAAACTGAAGTACCAAATAGATCAGGCTAGCTTTAGAACATGGAGAACTAGTCCTAACTACCCATCTCAACTCAATAAACACCATTCAGCTTCCTTGGTCTTATTCTACACTAGCCATGTAAAAATATTTAGGAGGAGGGATTAGAGAGAAACAATGACTAAATTAAAATAATTTCCTAGGATTGGATCAGAGTGAAACTAGACCAGACAGAAAGTTTCAGTACAGTACAACCCACCTGAGACAGAAATACGTAGAGACAGACTGCCAAAAAATGGTGAACAAAGAAGGTTGAGGAAGCATGACAGAGTGCTAAGATACAAACATGAAAGCTCCAAGTTCCATTTGACAGGAATCATGTTTAGTTAAGATTAATGCTGAGACTGGATTGACCCGAACCAACATGGGGTGTGGGAGAGTGCAATATAGGACAACTGAACCCATTTTCCAGTCAAGAGAAAGAACTCCAGTGGAGGCATCTGTGTCTAGTACAGAGAGGAGATAGTGTGACCCAATGAGTTTTGCAATGACAAAAATAAAAGAAATATACTAACTTGCTGATCTACTGATAATGGGGTTCAAAATAAGATTATAGGGTATATGCAGGTCTGTTGGTGGGAGTCACAGGTAAGCAGACATGAAGTGGCAAGTGGTTCGTAATGAATTCTTCCAAAAGGAGAATCCCAGCATTACCAGTTCATTAGTCTGGGTTCATAGCAGGACATTCTTCCTTTCCTCTACATATGCCTCTGAGATATTATGAGATATATGTCCATATGTTATATATGTATGTATATATGTGTACATGTGCACACATATGGAAGGGAGCTCGATGTGTAAATCACTGAGTTCAGATCATCAGCATCCACGTAAAAGCTGGTCCTGGAAGTTCACATATGTAATATCCATTCTGGGGAGGCAGAGACAAGTGGATCTTCCTTGGCCAGTTAGCTTCCACCAAATAATGAGCTCTAGGATACTAATGTGATACTCTTCTGAGTAGATTTGGACAAATGTCTATTGACCCCATATAGGGAACTGATAATAGACCGAAGAATGAATAGTACCACAGGCAAATGTGGTGGGCCGACGAGTTTTATTGGTATTATTTGCAGGAACGTGGAGGAGCAGTTCCTGACAGGACACTGCACAGTTTGCAGCAAGCTCACCAGGTTGACAAGCTGGTGACTCAGCTGGTTAGAGTCTCTTCCAGGCATCTGGGCTGGCCTCTGCTTCTTCTAGTGGCTGGGCCTCTCTGAGAGTATCCTTGACGGTTGGTTTGTCTGAGAATGACTCTCAACCGTCCTTAATGCTTGAATATTCTTGGGGAGGGAGAGAGTCAGTGTATCTTCTCTAGTTCAGGTGTTTCCCGAGCCTATTTTTTGAGTTGTTTGCCTCTTGTCTTAAAGAACTTCTCTGTAGGATGAAGTGTTTATCTCCTTCTAGAACATTCTGCTGTTTTACCTCACAGTAAACAACCAGTCCTAAAATACCCTGATGTTTCACTTCCCTTTTGCATCTCATGTTTTTAGATAAAAACTTGGCATCCTAAGAGCTGATATAAAACACTCCACCACTTCTGCTGGCTCTTACCTCCCTCTGCTTTTCAATGTGCTTCAGAGAAAGGGATAAAGATGGCTGACCATAGTCCTTATAGCTCTAGTGGTGTATTGTGTTCACCGAGATTTCTGTCCCGCCCAGTCTCACAGCCATTCAGTCCCAAAGAAACACACAGAGGCCTACACTAATTATAAACCAATTGGCCTATTAGTTCAGGCTTCTTATTAACTAATTCTTACATATTAATTAGTTCATAGTTCTTGGTACCTTTTATCAGTGAGGCATTCCCATCTTGCTTCCTCTGTGTCTGGATGGCGACTGCAGACTGAGCCTTTCCTCTTCCCAGAATCCTCCTGTTCTGTTTGTCCCACCTATGCTTCCTGCCTGGCTACTGGCCAATCAGCATTTTATTAAACCAATTCAAGTGACAAATCTTTACAAGGTGCAAGAGCATTGTCCCACAGCATTACTGAATGGTTGTTTCTTTCTTATCTTATTCCTCTATTCCTGGAGCACAGCTCTCAGTGAGGTGAGTCCCAGTGGTGTTTCTTTTGCTGTATATGCTGGTGGGGCAAACTCCGAGAATAAAAATGGGAAACAATCCAAGTGAACCATGCCATCAGTGAGAACCTAAATGCAAATGTTGGGAAGCTCCTCATCCAGTGCATCACATTCATTTACTGAGACAATAGCTAGTGGCTTTTCATTGGTGCCGAGAACTTCCCTGGCCACAGGTTTCTCTAAGCTCCCAGGACTGGTTCTGAATTGACCTCCTGTGTGCACTAGGCCTTCAAGTAAAACAAATCAGAGAAAAATGATTTTATCTACAGGCACTTGCACCTTATCTCATCTGGTATTTCTACCATGAACATGAAGAATCCATAGCTGAATGGGACTTCCACTCATAATTCTCCCCATCAACCTCAGTAGAACTTCATGGATGAGCTAGACTTCAGGGAGGACTCTTTCAGCTCATTCCTCATCTCATTTCCCTAAGACCTGTCACCAACGCATGCCTTATCTTCAGCACGAGGGACTTAGCATCAGTTCTGGAAAGCAACTGGCATCAATGACAATGTCTATTTTTGTTCAGGGGGTCTGTATAGCCTTCCTGGCCAACAACATTTAAGGAGGTAGGCCACTGCTAACATTGGGATTTCAAAACTTTAGTTTGGGGGAGTACCTGTGTTAGTCATATAGAACCCACTGCCTTAGCCTGTAGCATTTGCAAGATGAGACTGTTGCAGATTTTTGTCCAGTTTTGTGTGGGTATCAGCCATACAACTCAAACTTAAACATTGCAAATGTGGACAATCATTTCCTGGAGGAAGGTGAGTGATGTTCAAGGAAAGGCTAGCACTCAGAAGAGCTTCAAATAGCCCAGCACTGCTCACACTCACAGGAACTTCCTCCTTGCCTTTAATGAAGGCCTGGCTCTCCGTCTCACAGAGAAGTTACTCTTGCTGAATCTGTAGGAGTGAGTTCCTTTGCAGGAGGAGCAATGATTTGGTTAAAAACAAGTCAGAGGAGATGGATGAAGCAGGGAGTCTCAGGCATGCTGGGGAAGTGGGCCAGAAGAATTAACTCAGGCTTTCATAGATAAGATGGCTTCTACAAAACTGTTATTTTCCATGATGCCATAGTTCCCACAGGCCTCTGTCTCTACAGGAAATAAAATCAGCCATAGCTGGGTCCCTATCCATCCCCAGAGTAAGGGGCTGGCTTTGGATGTTGGATAGGGCAAGGCATACCCCCCTCTCTCTCTCCTTTCTTTCTGTCTCTTTGTCTCTCTCTCTCCCTCTCTCCTCTCTTGCAGTAGCAATCAAAGAATTATCAACTCATCTTGATCCTCCTCTGGGACTCACAAAGGAAGAAACAACAACAAAAAATCTAAGTCTGGCACCTAGGTTCTTTCCTGAGTGGGTTGTCATGGCAACAGGATATAGCAACTGTTTTCAGTATTCTGGGGCCTTGGCAATCCTCACGAGTTTCTCTGCCTCAGCTTCTATGTATGCACAGACATATGGACACCAGAACTGGTGCCAGCATGGAGGAGCAGAGTGGAAATTCACGCCAGGAACCCTCTGGGGTACTCAGAACCTCAGCTGACCTCCCAAAGTTTAGCTCACTCTGCCTCAGTACTCTGAGCAGGACCCATCTGATTCCTGGCCTGGTGGAACTTGACAGCTCTTACTATGAAGTGAGGAACGGAGTTCATGGAGCTCAAAGGTTAATGCCAGCTCCAGAGGGTCTAAATCTCAGTAGTTCAAAGTTTTCTTCTTGAGTGTGGCAGTTTGTCTTGGTCATCTCATTCTGATAAAAGGAAAATTGCCCCTGTTGGGCATCTTATCAGTATCACTCTTGACTTGTGATCAGTGGCATCATTGTACTATATGCAATACATACTTTAAAAGGCAAGATTGTGTGGTGTGTGTGTGTGTGCCTTTATATATGGATCTTTATGTGACTAGGTCCTTTATTAAAGGAAGTTAAGGTTTTAAACAGTCACATTTGGATCTCTGAGAGTGTGCAGGCATTCTAGTGTTTACATATTTTCATTATTTCCTTCACCATCTCACTTATTTTATCTGTCTATGTGGCATGCAATAGTGTCTTATGGACACATATCCCTGTGTCTCTGCATGTCTGTGAATGTGCATCTATAGGTTAGCCTCAGTGTGTGGGTTATGTTTTTTTGAATCCCTGTATGAGTGGTTTGTGTGTGCATCATGCATATATATATCTTCATTTGCACATGCATTTCTTTGTAGCTACCTGAGAATGTGTTTATATTAGTGTGTCTCTGTGAACATGGAAGTGTGTGTGTGTTCTGAACATGTGGGTCTATATATGAGTATATGTGAACATTTCTCTCTGTGTGTATGTGCCTGACAAGCCTCTAGCTTGAGCACAAGTTCTGTTCCTCCAGTGGTCAGACAAGAGGATGATGCCCATAGAGCTAAGTGACTGTTCCTGCCTCACACACTGTTGAACCCTTAGGGTTTTGTGTGATCCTTGACAAACAGTAGATGGTTAACCCGCATTAGGGGAAAATGAATGGATGGTTATGTGAATGAGTCAGTGTGGGTTGTGAAGTATTTCATTGTTTCCATTCAAAAGTGTCTCTTGATAAAACATGCATACACACAAAAAAAATTCAACTTTCCCCCTAGAATGTAACAGGTAACTGTAAGATGTGGCCCCAAAGTTTTTATTATTATTATTATTATTATTATTATTATTATTATTATTATTATTATNTTATTATTATTATGTGCCATGGAGTGCCAAGGGACACATGTGGAGGTCCGAGGGCAACTGTCCATTCTCTCTAAGCACAGTGTGATGCAGTCCCTCACAGCAAACAAGTGGCCTTCCCTGCTGACACAACTCACCGGCCCAAGAGCTCTTTCTTCTTTAATTTTATGTGCATGGATTCTCTTGTTCAGGAATGAGAGAAGGAGAAGGACACAGCGAAGATGGCTTTTTTTCCACTCTAATGGAGGCTTGGCTGAACTCACTCAGTCAGCTGGGGGTGACTTCTCAGCAGCTGGCCGCTCAAAGATCTATGGCCGAGGGACACTTTTCCAAGTTGCTCTCTATGCCCCCAAGCGCTGATGTCTTGGGATCTTTCTCCTTTCTCATCCATTCTGCTGCTCTTTCTGTTAAAATATTACATTATCTACTGAATGTTTTATCTGTGAAGCATGTGATGCTAGCAAACTCTCTGCTTGTTTCTAATCTAAGACATCTTTTCCTGACTATGGCTCCAATGTCTTCCCACTTCTCACTGCATGTTTTATGGATTTTACACAGTCTTTTAACATTTTTTTTCATAAAGTACTTGTAACCTTCAGGGAATGTAGTCATTTTTGTCTGGTTCTTCCCATGTTATCATGTCTAACATGATGGATCCAACATCTGGCATTAATCTACATCCCAAATTTTAGTCAGGGATGGGACCTCAGGTGCTCCTAGCCATTCTAATAAACTGTTCTGCAAAGTAAGAGATCATTTATCTCACTTGAGGAAATAAATGTACAATATAGAGATATTTCTCATAGGCGCAATCCACCAGTCCTAGAATTCCAGAGAAGACTCTGAGTCTCTGGATCCATACCCTTGTTTACAATCACTCTTTAACCGGGGCTCTGGGAACCTGACTCACGTATTCTGGAAGACAGTAAGGACTCTGAACTTCTGAGCCATCTCTCCAGGCCCACGAAATACCTTCTTTAATGCCTAATTTCTCAATCAGTTGATTCTCAGCCTACTACAACACAACACACAACACACACACACACACACACACACACACACGAGGCATTATGTAATTATGGGTTCCCATTTTGTCCGGAGTCTCTCCTTTTATTTCCCTAGTATCTCTAGGGCTGACATGAGAGGAGGCACCCTCCTGCCCATGCCGATTTTCCATCTCATCAGGAATGTAAAACTCCTCAAATATTTTTTTATAATTAAATAATTTCCTGAAGTGAACTGCAGAAGGAATATTCAGAAGGACAAAATAATCATTTTTAAAATAAATGCCCTATTCCTTCAGTGCCCTGGTGATGTATCCGTGGGACATATCCACTGAAATGAGGCATCTGTGGGAATTTTACTCAGGAACATTAAGATTATAATTTTAATTATAATCATAATTCCAGTTACCATTTAAATACTTTATTTAGCATCTCCTAGTGCCATGTTTAATAATCACCATATACACATGCACACAGACACACAATATGTATTTATATAAATAGTATTTGTGAATATGTAAAAATTTATATAGATTGTAGAGTTTTCTTTAGGCCAATAGACAGATAATCCTTAGTATTTAGGGGTAATTTCAAGATATAGCCTATAAAACAAAATAAAGGGATTCAAAGTGAAATAAGGAACTCAATCTTATATTTCAGTCTCTTGAAAGAAACACACTGACATTTCTAAGAAATTTTCCCCTTAAATTCTAAGTTTCTTGTCTCACCATATCCTACAGACTCTCATCCCCCCTTTCTGTCTCTCTCTGTGTCTCTCTCTATCTCTCTTGTGTGTGAGTATGTGTTTTTACTTGTCTGTGAATCACCTATTTTGCTTTTGGTCTTGAGTACAAAGTTGTTTCTTTTTTGGCTTATTATAAGGTTTAATTTGAGAAATAAGATCCATACAGTGATTCAAGTTTGGAAAGTCTGTCTAGTAAATGAAGCATGCTCTCTGATCGACTGGAGAAGGGACAACAGGTTTTTCTGTACCATACATTTGAACTCATGTGTTCTCAGCATGTGTGAGCTATCATAATACTATTCTTTGGGTGAGGGCAACACACCTCAGAGAGGTAAAATGTTTGCCCAACCAAGCACTGGACTTCCTTAAAACTCAAAGAGGAATAACTTATCATGCAAACTTCTGGTGTTGATACTGATTCCTGGCTCTCTAAGGCAGTTGTACACCTTCCAGTAGAGGATACTTTTTAAATGAACATAAAATTCTAAGCCTTTGGATGAACTTGACTCTTGCTCTGAGACAGCTTTGGCCAAGAAAAAGCTGCCTGAATGCTGAATTTACTGTTGCTCGGTCAGTTATAGTTCCTCTCATACGGAGTTGCTCACCCAAGGCTGCTGTTAGCTTGTGGTTTTGACCACATAATTAGCATGTAAGCAGTGTGACATCTTATGGTGTTCCTCCTAGTCACAGTAGAGCCTAAGGCAAAGAAAATTCAGTCATGTTCACTCTTCCTTGATTCAACATTTTAATATTTGATTCATTATAAATTCGCTTAAATATATTTTAAGTATTGCATTTAAACCTTGTTTTATGACTACATTTCTGCAAGACTACACTTTTGGCCCTCTCTTAGACTTTTGTAGACAATCCAACTGGTTCTGCCACCCCATCTGACTCTCATCTTGCCATTCTTATCCTTTCCTTATGTGAAAATTAGTTTTCAAAGAGCAGGTGTCATTGGGCCTTGCAAGGTCCTGGTGGTAGAAGAACTGGCTTTCTGTGACACTGAGAACATCAAGGAGGAATGGAGGATGTGTATCCCAGAGGTGAAACTATGAAGGTTTGATGTGGGTTGACTGTTTTCAGGTTTCTATTTGTGTTTAGTTCTTTGTTTGGAGATTTTGTTTGTATTTCCATCCTTTATTTTGCATGGTGCAGACCATCTCGGTTAGGGTTGAGGGGAAGAGATGGAGACTTCTGTCTTAGTTGTTTTTTTCATTGTTGTGATAAATAATTTTGATAGAAACAACTTAAGTGGGAAAGGGTTTCTTTTGGCGCACAGTCCCTGAAAGAAACTGCCCATCATGGTGGGGAAGGCATGGCAGCAGAAACCAGAAGCTGGCTGGTCACACTGCATCCATATTAGTAAGAAGAGGGGGAAGAGGAAGCGAGGCTTTGGTATTAAGTCTCAAGCACACCCCTGTAGTTGTTGTTGTTGTTGCTGTTCTCTCTTTGGGGGGCTGCCACCCAGCTTGCAAAGAAATACATGGTTACTTATTCTTACCTATGAATGCCTGCTCTTACCTTGGTTTGTTTTTAGCCAACTTTTCTAACTTAAATTATCCTGTTTCTCTTTAACTACATTTTGCTTCTTGGCTTTTTACCTTTCTTTATTCTATATATTTTTATTTCCTTCTTACTCCATGGCTGGCTCTGTGACTGAGTGGCTGGCCCCCTGATGTTCTTTTTTTCCAACTCCCTCCCTCCCTTCTCTCTCTCTCTCTCTCTCTCTCTCTCTCTCTCTCTCTC
>LOEQ01004789.1:84378-98937 GCA_001685075.1 Bramus lutescens | reverse complement strand
CTCTCTCTCTCTCTCTCTCTGTCTTTCGACTTCTCCTCTTATTTATCCTCTCTACATGCCAGCCTCGACTATCCTTTCTCCTGCCTAGCTATTGGCTCTTCAACTCTTTATTAGACCAATCAGGTGTTTTAGGCAGGCAAAGTAACACAGTTTTATAATGTTAAAGAAACAAATATTCCATAGCATAAAAGAATGTAATACATGTTAAACTGATATTTTGTAACACACCCCAGACCCCTAGTGACCCAAGTCCTCCAAAAAAGCTCCTCCTCCTAAAGGTTCCCCCACCTGGAAAAGTACCTCCACCTGAAACTGAGTGTTTGAACACACAAGCCTACGTACACATCGAACACTCAAAGCACAGCACACATTCACCCTGCCATTGCTGCTGTGCTGTGCTTTCTGGGAAACGGAAGCTAGAGGGCAAAAGGCCAAGATCAGCAGCTCCATTAAATATGTCCCTGCTGAGTGTCAGTTATCTGCTTCACTACATGCTCACCCATTTTAATAATGGTGGATTGTGTGCTTCATAAAATGCTAGAAAAATTCATTTTAAATATTCTTACTCAACAACAAAAGAGGTGATGGCTGTGTTTGGTGGCTTGGCTGGCCCTCTCTACAGTGTGTATCACATGGACCTATAAATAGACAGTTATTACTTGTCCCTTAAAAGCATTTTTATATTTTTAAGACACTGAAGGCTGGTAATATAGCTGCATATTGTTTGGCTTTTGTGCATACGGCCCTGGCTTCTATCCGTAGCTCCCTACCTCTAATATTGGATTCCTGAGGGTTGTTGGAAGCCCCACACAGCACAACCCTTCCTCTGTTGTTCGAGCTGATCGGTTCAAAACTATGCACACCACATAAGGAGGGCTAGGAGACACACAGCACAGCACAAGGAGCCTCCTGGGGTTCCAGGCCCAGAACAGCTCAGCTGGAGTCAGAGCAAGATAGTCTACAAAGAGGACAACTGCATCAGTTAGCTTCTTGACAGGAAAAGGACATCCTTGGCATCACACAGAGAACAGACCTCATTGGACAGGGGCTTTAGAAGGAGAAAGCAAAACTGACCCAGTCAAAGAAGGCAATGGACAGTGTGACCAGCAAGCATATTGTCACTCAGAGCCTCCCAAAGTCGAGTCGACACAGAAAATCAACAATGGTTGTTTTCACCTGCTTACAAGGGCCCCCGAGCTGCTCTTAGTTCTTTTGGTAGTGTCAGCTATTGCAGCACTCTTACAGGGGTCACTGCTTGCACATGGGAAAGATCGTGAGATTTGATGGACTCTAGAACGTGTCGCCTGCCAGGATACATACTTCTAGCCACTATCATACAAGTCTCTCATTAAGAAAAACCCCGTCAGGGACATTCAAGCAAGTCCCAGTAGCATAGAAGTCTGTGGCACAGATCTATGTGTGCTGCGTGTGTTTAAGTAAGTATATTTTTGAAGGGCTACCTTTGGAAGTTTGAAAATTAATCTACATAGAGGGCATGTGTGAAGAAAGGGGAACCAGATCATTGTAAACCCCATCAGTGCCTTGAATAGTCTGGGCTGAACAGAGATTCTCTGGGAGAATTTGGAATGTGTGCTGTCTAAAATTCTCAACTGGGAATTTAACTTGGAAAAGGAGCATCTTGTCTTGGTGTACTTTGGTGACGTGAGTGCTAACACAGTACATATCTCATGCTGTCCCCTTGTTGTCACTTGGCCATGAATACTAGAGCCATGAGGGACATTGTGGCCAGAGGAGGACTGGAGGGACTGAGGATGAAGGAGCAAGTGTTAGCTCAGAAGGCCACATAGAAACCATGTTGCTTAGTGACCCTGACTTCCTAGAGAAAAGGAGGGAAGACTGAATGAAATTTACTAGGTCTGTTGCTATGTCAATCCCATCTCTAAGGAAGGGATGTTACAACAGTGTCTGTTGCTATGTAAATCCCATCTCTAAGGAAGGGTTGTTACAACAGTATCTGTAAATCCCATCTCTAAGAAAGAGATTGTTACAACAGTATGTCCCTATGTAAATCCCATCTCTGAGGAAGGGGTTGTCACAACAGTATCTGTTGCTATGTAAATCCCATCTCAAAGGAAGGGTTGTTACAATAGTATCTGTTGTATGTAAATCCCGTCTCTAAGGAAGGGGTTGTTACAACAGTATCTGTTGTATGTAAATCCCATCTCTAAGGAAGGGGTTGTTACAACAGTGTCTGTTGTATGTAAATCCCATCTCTGAGGAAGGGGTTGTCACAACAGTATCTGTTGATATGTAAATCCAATCTCTAAGGAAGGGGTTGTCACAACAGTATCTGTTGCTATGTAAATTCCATCTCAAAGGAAGGGTTGTTACAACAGTATCTGTTGTATGTAAATCCAATCTCTAAGGAAGGGGTTGTTACAACAGTATCTGTTGCTATGTAAATCCCATCTCAAAGGAAGGGTTGTTACAATAGTATCTGTTGTATGTAAATCCCATCTCTTAGGAAGGGGTTGGCACAACAGTATCAGATGGCAGATGCGGCATTTCTATTTAACCAGTGTGCCTTTGATGAGCAAATATGGGATGCGTGAGAGTGGGGGTGTGGGCAGAGCAGTGTGGATGTGGGTATGTGTCCTGATTTGTATGCCCTTCCCATGGATCAGGAGCAGAGTTTAAAAGGTTAAACCCTGACAAGGGAGTTGGCGAAGACAGCTTGATTTTCAGAGGCAAGGTGGGAGGGCTAAATGCTTTAAGCAAGCATCCTGCCTATGTGGGAATAAAAATTGGATTGCTGTATGCCTCCCATAGGGGAAGAAAGTGTGGTGGCTTTGCGTCCTAGGCAGGTGTCAGATCTGTGGTAATACCTCAAATCAGAGCTGGGCCTTTCGTGTGACAATGTCTCTTAAAAGCCTGATGGTTTATTCTGGGAGAGGAAAGAAAATGGATGGATGGAACTTCTTTAAAGTTCAGAGGAGAGGAGAGGCAGTATGTTCACAATTGAATGTGGTGTTTTATTCACATTGTGAATTTTTATTATGTTTAGTTAACTGAACAAGACTGTCAAGTAAGGCTTAGTGTTGATGCGATGGCCCGGTGGGTAAAGGTACCTACCCTCAAGCGTCACAACCAAGAGAGTGCATTCCTTGGAACCCACATGGTTGAAGGAAAGAAATGGCTTCCACAAGCTGTCCTCTGACCTCCACAAGTGTGTAATGGCATCCGTATGCACACACACAATAAATTGTGTGGTTAAAAAAAAAGTTAAGGGTAATTCAAAGCAGATGGCTAGCGGTTTTTAAAATCACATTGAACACACCAGAATTAGGTCAAGTTGAATCCCATTCTGTGATGTCCTCCAGTGTGCAAGGAGAGTTTCTTTAGGTCAGAGGGCATAGCATCCACTCAGATGGCAGAAAAAGCAACAAGAAAATGAGATCTTTGTTCTGAGTAAGAACTGCTTGCAAGCAAGTAGAAGTCTTGGTCTTTAAGTCAAGTCTTGCTGACAGGAAACAGATTGACTGAGTAATTTAGACCCTGGAGCCTGGCAAAAATCCCAGAAGGCTGCACCCTGAGCAGATTTTCAGAGAGACGAGGGTGGATAATGGAGTTGAACAATTGTGTAATCTACTGACATGGGGCGAGAATGAGTAACAAGAGATCCCAGAGATCTGGACTATGTGGAGCTGGTTACAGCCTGTTCTGATGACTAAGTTTTTCCAAACATCAGATGCAATGACCAAGAGAACTATTCAAGAGAGCCTGGTTAGACCTAGGAAGGCTTGGCTTTGAGCCCTGATTGCGAGGCTTCTTCTCTCACTGTACCTGAACCAGGAGAATGTCAAATGACTAAATGATCCTTTCACTCAGGCACCAGGCTGAGGCAAAGGACTCATGGCACATAATTTTCAGATTAATAAAGAGTGCATCATTCATAGGTGTATGTATACAGTCACAGGAAGGATTGTTTGGAAATGGTGGACCCACAATAGTTTGTGCTAAGTAAATCAGAGTCTAAAGTCTGGTATGTTCACAAAAAGACAAGGATTCTGTTCCTCCAACCACCAAGTTACAGTGCACAGGTAGATTTAAGAATGCTGGACTTGGAGGGGGGAAGAAAAAGAAACTTTCTTTCTTTCTTTCTTTCTTTCTTTCTTTCTTTCTTAAGAAAAAGAAAAATCAAGCCAGCAAAAGCTATATAACCCTGTGATACCTCCCACAGAGCCTTTCAAGCCTTCCAAAACTTCTACGAAAGTTTACCTGGAGTGACTGCTAACACTTATCCAACAGCTTCTGGATCTGAATTCTAAGTGTGGTTTATGAATTTCCCACAAAAATCCACATATAGTATTTCCCATATAAACTAAGACATCACAGTCTACAACTCTCTCAATTGTAGAAATGATAGATTATGAGAAAGAAGAGACAAGGAATGCATTCAAGGTCACTGTTCCCAAGGTAATGCAGAATTCAAATCCAAGACACCTGAATATTAGTGCTATTGGATCAAACAGAAGTCCTTCCTTCCCCACTGGGACAGACATTTTGATACACAATATGAGCATCATAAAGATGAAATGCAAAGCAGAACAAAGTGACCAAGTGAAGGACTTCCCCTTCATGTTCTCAGGGCTTGCTAGCCCCTCTAATTTTTCCTCAGACAGAGGAGAGGAAAAGAGAGGCCAGGACAGTTTTGCATGGCTCTAACTTATCTGCTGACTCTCCTGAAACCCTGAACCAAAAAACTGTCTTCTGTGACCTGACTTCACAGTCTGCACTCAACGGAGAAAGCACTCTCGTGGCTTGCACCAGCCATGGAAGGCTAAAGGGCTCTTTCTATTGGTGCAGTTAAGAGTTCTGTGAACATACAGGATATAGGGGCTGGAGAGATGGCTCAGTGGTTGAAAGCACTTGCTGCTCTTGAGGGGAGCTGAGTTCAGTTCCCAGTACCCAAATGGTGACTCACAACCATCTGTGACTCCAGTTCCAGTGCTGTCTTCTGGGGCACTTACACATATGCAGGCAATATTCATACACATAAAATAATAAATCTTTGAAAGTATATGGGATTATATACACAATGGAGTTTTATTCAACATTAAAAAATGAAATTTTGATATTTTTAGGAAGATGGGTGGAATTGGAGATCATGTTAAGTGAAATAAGCCAGACTCTAAGGTCAAATATCATGCTTCTCTCATATCATACATAAAAGGAATCAATATTTAAATAAAGGAAGGGAGAGGGAGTGAGGCTGTAAAGGGGAGAAAAGGCATGATTGTGTGTTTCATGTGTAATCTAGGTTCTATTCTAATTTAAAGATGAAGAGCTGGGGAAAGGAAAACACAGAACTCATCCAAGTAGCATTATTTCAAAAGGAAAACACTAGGGGACCCAAATGGGTGATGCTGACCAAGTAGAAGGGGGAAAATGGAGTGCTAGGGTGAACATAAGAAAAGTGCAGTGACGTACAAACACAAAACTATCATAAGGAGGCATTATTATATGTTAACTCGGAGAATTCAAAACAAGGAAACCAAACAAACCAAGCAAACAAACAAGAGAACATAGGCAATGGGACATAGCTCAGTAGGAAAAGTCCTCGACACCTAAGTTTGAGAACCTGAGTCTGAATCCCCAGCACCCATGAAAAAGCATGGCACAGTGGTGCAGTTCTGTACTCCAGACAGGATAGGTGGAGACGGGAGGGGACTTGCTGGCAGTCAGTCTACAAAAACAGCGTGCTCCGGGCAGGTGAAAGACCCTATCTCAAAAACTAAGTTGGCAATGTGCGCCCAACCCCTTTTCTGTGTGCTGGGGTTTGGTCTGGCTTGGGCTTGTACAGGTCTTGTACAATTGTCACGACTGTTGTGAGTTTACATGTGCAACTGCCATGCTGTGCTCCAAAGACAATGTTTCCAGAACTATTGATTGTTGTTAGCTGCTGAGAGTCGATAGAACAATTTTCTCTAAGGATTTTATCCTGCCAGCACAACAAAACTCCAGTGGAAGACCACATGTGGAAGAACACTTGAGCACTATGAATTGGTCTTGAAGGATTAAAAACAACAACAACAAAATACAAAAACAAAAAAAAAATCACCAAGTTGGGTGGCTAGGCATGGAGGCGGAGCAGGAAATAACTGAGGGCAAGGGGGTGAATATGATCAGAATATGCTATACAAAATTCTCAAAGAAGTAATAAAAATAAAAATAAGGTGGAGGGTGATTGACAAGGCACTAGAGGCTGAACTCTATTCTCTACACCTGTGAGTGAGAATACAATGCACATGCATGCACTCACGCGCACACATGCACACGCACATGCACACGCACACACACACACACACACACAGCATTCAGACCTCTGTTGCATCTTCAGTGTGAGTATATCAGACTAGTACATTCTGCATCGTGAGGTGCTGCCCCTTACTACATGCACCAGGCACGGGTGTCATGTGTCCTGTTCCTACCTCCCTTAGCCACTGCATCACTGGGTTCAGACAGCTCATCTCTATATGTGCCTCCTCCTCACCATGCTGAGATTTTTCTTGAGGAATTTCAGCATGAGTTGGAAAAATGATGGATGTAAAGGGCATGGAAAATACCAGAATGATCTGAAAGCTTTTGATGGATCTATAGACTTATTAGAGATTTCAGTGACTTTTTTTTTCTTTAAGGGGAAAGAATGGACACAATATTATCAGAAAGCCCAAGCTAAAGATCCTTAAAACTACCAGGATCAGTGGGGAGAAAAACCCTGCAAGAGGAACCAGGCAGAAACCTGATTTAAATGTTGGGGTGGGGTTCAGTAGGGATACCTCAGGGATAAAATTCTCTTCTGGTCATCATTCTAATGAAGCCATAAACTGAGCTCTAAAAGTGAAGTTAATTGCAATGGGAATTTCATGTTATTGAATCAATTTTCCCCTAAATGTTTCTTTTTCTAATTGGTTCAGATTTATTTTATATGGTACTCAGTTCTGCTTAGGACGCCTCGGCTCACAGTAGATTGAAGCTGCTGTTTTCAGGCCCCACATTGCCCTATTTTTTCCACTGCTTTGGTCTGTGGAAATCCTCAGCTTGCACACTTTTGGGGACAGGATTTATTTTAGGACACCACCTTTTACACACAGAGAGAGCTGCTGACTTCCTGCTGAAGTACAAGTTTAGACACTTGAGATTTTTGATATGGATTAAGGAAAATTAGCTTGGCCCACAGCTGTAATTTCAGATCACATTTTAAAAGTGATTCAGATGGACCCCAAATAATTATCTTGCCCAAAAGCACCACTTTAAATATATGTGCACATTGCACAATATTGCTGCAATGTCACTTGGGGCTAGGAACACTCTCTCAGGAAATCTTGCTTTATATTTGTAGGAACTCTGGGAGGCTTAGCAGCAAGCGGACCATTGTTTGCAAGGACGTGATGGATCAGCTTTTTCCCCTCTCAATCTTTAAACTATGGAAAAGCAAGTCTTCTTTCTGTGTGGGCTAGCTAAGCTCCATGGCACCTGAGTGACTTATAGTTCAGGCTTCTGCCTATAGGACATCCATGAGTCCAAAGGAGCATGTGCTTATCCAAGGTCAATTTGACGGGAATGAAGCAACCCAAAGCTTTTCATTGGTGTCAAACCAGAGTCCCACTTCTTGCAGGAGGCCGTCTCCATGAGGCCCTGCGGGATCAAGTACAGGACCTACTCAAGAGCACCTGGACCTTCTTGTATGACTTTGATCACTCTTCCAAAAGCTTAGCTATAAACTTGAAGTCACTAATCAGAGACATGGGTTTCTAAAACACATCTTTTATGTGGACTTCCAGTATGATATACATTACAAGAGACTATTATATGGGACCAGAGAAATGGCTTAGTGGTTAAGAGCACCTGTTGCTGTCTCAGAGGTCCTAAGTTCAGTTCCCAGTACCGACATCACAACCCATGTAGCTCCAGTTCCAAGGGATATGAGCTCTCTTAGGTCTCAGCAGGCACTGCATGTATATACTACACACACAAACAAGTAAGTGCATGCACACACACACAAAGACAATGTATTTACTAAAGATTAAATTTTAATAAAATGTCTTGTTTTTTTACACAGACACATTGAATATGTGTATATTCAAGTCCATTGCCTCTTCCTCAAGATTTCCAAAGTCTGTGTCACATTAAACATGGATGCTGAACTCCACCATCTAAAAGGTCTATGGGGAGAGCCTGGTATTCTACTGCTGGTTACTGAATAAAGCTTGGCTAGGTCAGTGACTGAGTCTTTGAAGCCTAAGGTCGTCCACCAGCTTAAATCACTCTGCTCTTTACTCTTCATAATCTTTATGCTACAAAAGAAGGATAAGCAGTAAGCATGTAGGCAAATAAATAAGAATTAAACAAAAATTAAAATTAAATAAATCAGCAACAGAAATGAATAACTGCTCCTAGATCTGAAGGCTCAGATTCTCAAGCTTGTCTTCACGGAGGTGACTTGACTGAGTCAGAGTGGGACCTGAATGGAAAAGACTTACTCTTCCGAAACCCCAAGCCCAAAGATCATGAGAAAGAACATGGCCCTCATCCCTACAGCGTAGAACTCCTAGCGGTGGAATTCCACCCACCACTGACCACACAACTGAGCACAATATGAGAAACTCATCCTGCTTAGGTAGCAGAGAAAAGGTACATGTGTACTAAGAAGAGGTGTATCATCTGTGACCCAGGCTGATGAGACTGAGGCAGGAGCATGACATGTTTGAGGCCAACTCAGACTACCCAACAATACCTTGTCCTGAAAAGCCAAGGTCTAGGGATATAGGTCTTGGGGGATACCTGTGTTGGTATAAAGCTCTGGGGGGGATACCTGTGTTGGTATAAAGGTCTGGCCCCTATGGACACAACCATATTTGGTCTGGGGGATACCTGTGTTGGTATAAAGCTCTAGGGGGATACCTGTGTTGGTATAAAGCTCTGGGGGATACCTGTGTTGGTATAAAGGTCTGAGGGGATACCTGTGTTGGTATAAAGGTCTGGGGGATACCTGTGTTGGTATAAAGCTCTAGGGGGATACCTGTGTTGGTATAAAGGTCTGGGGGGATACCTGTGTTGCTATAAAGCTCTGGCATCCACTCTTAGCCCCACAGTCATCTCTTCTGACTCTTCTCCCACTTCCTCCTCTTTTTGATATCTCCACTCAACAGTCAAGCTTGTAATTAACTACTGACCAGAAATTTGGAGGATTCCAAAGTCACACGCTCCAGCTACCACACCTTCTTTCTGGAACCCAGACCACTACTTTTTGTGTCCTCTTGATCATAATTCAGGACTGAACAACTGTGGCCACATAGCCAGATCAACGACAACACACAGGAAAACATGTTGAATCCTGGGACACACTATGCTTTAGGGCATGCGTCTACTGCTGATCATTTCAGCTTCATGTAGTCAAGAATTCTACGCTGAGGTCACTGACCTTGATGCCAGTAGAGTAGCGGTAGTGAGTTAGCAGAAGTCAGAGACCCCAGCAGCGGATGGACAGAGGAAAGAGGCTTTAGGCGGACAGCAGTGCTTTTCACTGCAGCGTTTAAGATGCCTGACTTCTTGCTTCTCCCTCTTCAAAGAGCCAAAGACTTGCTGAACGTTTTTTCCAACTTGAGGGATTTGCAAATCTCGCACAGCGGNNNNACTGATCAGTTGCCCTTTCTCTGTCTTGATTTCTCTGCAATAACCCAAAGCAGCCAATTTCATACAAAAGCCCCAATAAAGCAGATTCAGGCACCAGCTCTCTGAGTCCCCTCCCCACCTGGACAGTCTGTCATCATCACGGGCTTTGTCTGCCTTTTTATTATTTAAATCAGCATGGAAAAAAGTCCATTCCTGCAACCCCAGCAGACCTTGCCTCGCCCTGACAGCTTCACTCAGGGTACAGCTTCTTAAACTGTGAGCCCTGTAACTGACTGTGTGGCTCACGGAATGCTTGGTAACAAACATTCATAAGAACAAAAGGACCAAAAGGTGATTGAAAAATCAACATGTGATGAATATGAGGTGTTTCTGGCCACACTCACCCATGTTGCGGGGCATTTCTTCATGACAGCCTTATTGCTGAACATACCATGTGTGCACCATCTGCATCGCACATGCCAGCATGTGGCGCACTACTAGAGAACATTGCTTGGTTCGTCTGGGCACAGATTTGAGGCTACTGTATGCAGTACATTGCAGTGCTTGACTGAATCCACATTGGTCAGCCCTGTAGAATCTTAACAGCCTAACTATAGAAACAAATGCTGAGTGTTCTGTAGCTGGAGCTTTGCTCTGTCCTGCTCAGTCCCACTGGACCAGTTTCTTTCTGCCAGCCTGTTCCTACAGCTGTTTCTAAATAATCGCTCAGGAGTTTAATATTAATTACAAACTATTTAACCTATTAGCTCAGGCTTATTACTAACTAGATCTTATGACTAAAATTAACCCATTTCTATTATTCTATATTTTACCACGAGTCTTGTGGCTTGATACCCTAGTGGCTCTTACTCGGCCCTTTTCCTCCCTGTATCTCTGTGTGGATTTCTTGTGTGGCTCTATTCTGATGGCTATTGGCCAACTCAGCTTCTTTATTGACCAGTGGTAATACAACATACTCACAGCATACAGAGAGATATCCCACATTAATGTCCTACCTACTCTTCGCAGCATGTAAGACTCTGAGGTCAATGAGTCCTTGGCTTGGATTCTGTTTGAATGTTTGACTTGAGAATTACTATTTGAGTCACTGACTTGAGTTTCATACAAAAGCTATTCAGTGAAGTTTGGCTTGGGATTGGGATGGTATTTCCATTAATTTCTGGAATGGCCCTAAACACACTTTGGGCATTTTGCCCTTGCTATTTATGCGAAGTCGTATTCCCAGCATTGACAATTAGAAAAATCAAAGTATTGATCAGCTCTGAAAACTGTGAAGATGTTCTTCATCCCGCAGATAAATATTCAGCCACGATGTAATTCTTCATGTAGAAACAAGCAAGCACATCCATACTGTTAACATGGGATTTTTCTTTCAACTTTAATGAATGGTAAAAATACATGTATATCAGAGAATTGTTTTTGAAATACATCCATTTAGTGGACACAAACTCCCACCCCCATTCATGAAGCTATTTGCAATGGATGCCTGCCAGGAAAGGAAAATCAGTTGGCCAGCTCAAAAGGGACCCCATGCTTTGTTGTTCTTGTTGGTGGTGGTGGTGATGGCGGTGGTGTGTGTTTTGTTTTATTATTTTTGTCTTATTGATAGTTTTTAATTTGTCTGTTTTTATTTTTATTTTTGTTTTTTTAGTTTTTTTTTTTTAGAAAGGGTGCAAAAGTTAGGTTGGTAGGAAGGTGGATAATATCCGAGAAGAGCTGAGAAAAGAAAAAGAATATGACCAAAATATATCTTATAAAATAAAAAATAAGAACTTTTAAAATGCTTATTAGATCTTCCATTATGATTTATTATATGTAAACATCTGAAGTGCATACCTATTTTATAAACCTATATATGCCAGAGATCAAGTAAAAATTTCTGGAACTACAACGAGACCTGAATGGAAAAGGTTAAGAAGCCCTGTCTTTGGGTTATCTGCTCCCAGCTGGAGAGGAGACTTAGCTGGACACATCAGGGCTGCTCACCAGCATCCAGGGCCACTCCCAAGAGCACTGCCACCCCAAGTGAAATTCCACTCTGGGGATCTATATATAGAATGCAGCCTGTTCGCCTGTGCCACCTTTCCCCATCTGGCCCTCACTCTTTCGTAACCTTGCTCACCTGACGTCAGCAAATTTGCTCACACTTTCTTCTCTGTTTTCCTTCCTAAGATAGCAACTTCTCTTTCCTGATCACTAACCCCAAAAGACAGAGAGCTTCTGAAAATAACCCAGAGACATCCCAGCTCATCTTTTTTCTTTTTCCTTTTTTTTTCTTGGTACTTAAACCAGTTTCCTGCCCTCTCTCCTCCTTCACTTTCCTTCCTATCCTTTAAGTCCTTGTTACTTTCTTGCTTTCTTTAACTTTCGCAGCTCTTGACCTGTTGGAGCTGTGTTCTTGTTGACTCCTTCACACATTTAATGATATCAAAAAGAGAGTGAGCTCAGGCAGCTTTCATGGAAATTGAACAGAAGGTCTGAGCTTTCCCTGCCTTGCTTATTCTAAGGTTATCCTTTTTCCTCTCTACTGTCCAAGAATGGCATGCATCTGCTCTGCTATTGTTCTCTTCAGACAGTATAAAACCTTGTTTTCACAACCTTGAGACACTTTACCAATTAGACAGATAGTCAGTCATGCCAAACGTAATGATTTAAAATGGTTGCCCTCTGTCTGGCACACAATCCCACGGTTCGTGTGTTTGCACTGGACACCGCTGAGCTGCCCTGCTGACCTGGCTGGGGTTGATGGTTCTGGGTTGGAGTCCTGTGTGTGTCAATGTTCGGTTTACAGAGGGGTTGAAGCCTAGCTGATCAGAGGTTTGGCTTGGCTCGTGTACTCACTCGATTTTAGCAGGGCAGTCAGGCTTGCTCAGTATATGTATGTGGCCAAGGCAAGATGTGAGGAGTGAGAGGAAGCTCTGGGTCATGGAGGCACCGCCTCAAAACTGCAGGCACGGTGTCCATTTGCATTTTAGTGGGTAACTCAGGTCAGAGAGGGAGTGGGGAGACAGACTCTACTGCATGCTGGTAGCGGTGATATTTGCCACATTTGAGTGACCCACCTCAGGAACCAATAGAGAGAACTTGATGCACGTTCAAGCTGTTTGGAATCTGCACATCAGCATCCCATTGTTTTTTGTGGATTCCTAACATTGCACACATCTTTTACTTCTGTGCACTCTCATTTATAAATGCAGATTAAGTCTAACAAAGGCGGCATGACCCGGAGGGGTGAAAACACAGGCATGAGCATCTCCTCATGCCATCATCAGTGTTTAGAGCTTTAGGCCAGGTGCTCTCTCTCTCTCTCTCTCTCTCTCTCTCTCAAACTTTACGGTGGAAAAGTTTCAAGTAATTTTTAAGTTTTCAATTAAGCCATTTACTTGCCTTGTCTGTGGCATACATATGTGTGCCAACATGCATGTGCCATGTGCCCTGGAGTGCAAGTGAGTGCTCTCCTTTCACCGGGTGGGTCCCACAGAGATCAAACTCATCCATCAGCCTTAGCAGCAAGTGACTTTATTTGCTGAGTCACCTCAGCAACCTGTAATTTTATAAAATAATTCTTGAGCCAAGACCTGTGAGTTTCATGGAGCCCAATGGGCTTGGCAGTGTACTATACTTATGTATAGTACATTTTGATCATAGGATATTGAATGGAATTCCAGTCTCCTGATGTCATTCCAAGCATGGTTTGATATGGGAGTCCCCTTTGTGTGCTGTCATTACCATTAATGAATAAAGAAACTTCTTTGGACCTACAGCAAGGCAGAACTTAGGTAGGCAGGGAAAGCTAGGATGAATGCTGGGAAAAGAAGGGTGGAGTCAGAGAGACACCATGGAGCTACTGAAGACAGATGCTGGGAATTTTACCCAGTAAGCCACAGCCTTGTGACGATACACAGATTAATAGAAATGGGTTAAACAAATATGTAAGAATTAGCCAATAAGAAGCTAGAGCTAATGGGCCAAGCAGTGATTTAATTAATATGGTTTCTGTGTGGTTATTTTGAGGCTAAGGTAGCCAGGCAGCTGAAAAGAACAAGTGGCCTCTTTCAAACAGTGGTTATTTATTTTTATTCTTTTTTCCAGGTAGTTTTTGAACCGTTCCTCAGAAACTCAGCTCTGGTTGACCAATGGTGACCTAAGAGAAGAGGGAAGACTCAGGTCCCAGCAAGTGCAGGGAAGGAAAGAGGGAGGAAGGGAGAGACAGAGGACGAGAGTGAGAGTCAAGAGGAAAGACAGAGGAAGGGAGATGAATGAGAGAAAAGGGAAGAGAGGAGAGGAAAGGGGATGAGAAAAAATAAAGGTAAAGGAGAGGGACAGTGAGAGACCTCAGGAACTGTAGTCTTCATCCAATGCTTCACGAACAACATGTCTAAACATCCTATTCTCTAGGCAACAAGAAAGATCCCAGACAATAATATACAGAAGAGGGTAAAATAGGAACTGTTTGCAAATGGAAGCATGACCTGTCCTGGGGAACAAGGGATACTTCTAGGCTTTGGAGGAACTGGCCTCCAGTATTCCTCTGTCTCTCTCCTAAGTCTCGAGGTCTACCAGCCCTCTGACCCCTGCAATTCCCCTTCCAACACCGAATCTGCACACCAAGGCCGCTGGTGAATGGATATCACTTAATGGCGGTGCCACTGAAGGTTTTCTCAGAGGCTTGTAGTTGAGAGGGTCCAGTTGTCTACTGGTAAAACATCACAGGTTTTTAAATGCCTTCTCCTTTCCTTACCACAAACTTCAAAGTGTGTACCTGCTCAGCTATGACACAGGGACAGCAAAGCTAAGCTGTGACACCTAGGCTGTAGCTGCTAGGCTGTGACACCTAGGCTGTAGTTGCTAGGCTGTGACACCTAGGCTGTAGCTGCTAGGCTGTGACACCTAGGCTGTAGC
>LOEQ01004789.1:61751-84216 GCA_001685075.1 Bramus lutescens | reverse complement strand
GGCTGTAGCTGCTAGGCTGTGACACCTAGGCTGTAGCTGCTAGGCTGTGACACCAGGATGATGGAGATGGCACAGAAGGTAAGAACACTTGCTCCTTAAACATGAACCCAAGTTTGGGTCCTCAGCATTAGAAACCAGATCATGCCTGACCCTAGCACAGGGCAGAAGGGGTGGGTGTATTGAAAACAGCAAGATCTCTGGTGTTTGCTGTCCACCAGCATAGCATAACAGACAGAGAAAACCCTAGTGTTCGCCTCACACAATGCCCCAGATCGAGGAGATGAGATCGAGAGGTTACCTAGAGATGGGGTCAGAGGGCTGTGGAAACTTGCCCCAAGGAGAACCAATTAGCTTGAGTAAGGTGGAAAGATACATTTCAAAGACAAAGGCCTTTTCGGGAGATCAGGGGTCATGCACATTTAGACTGCTTGGCAGGTGAAGGGTTCCTTGTGGCCGAGAGGAGGGTCAGACACCGGCTCTGCGCATGACAGTAATCAGAATTCTGTCTCTTCGCGTCATGGAAACTTCCACTGGTTCTGGCTGAGGAAGAAGCTGTGAACAGTGTTAGTATAATTTTGTGAAGTTTCAGCAGCTGATTTGTAGGGAAGGGACTGTGGGCCAGCCTCTGAAGCTCCCTGAATCCGATTACTATCTGTTAAACAGAAGTAATAAAAATAGAGTCCATAAATTAAGGCTAAGAGAGATGTAAAGAACCTGATTATGACACAGGAAATGAGAGACTGGGAACTGAGTTCAGCTATGTGTCTTAAATATCAACTACGTAGATTAGAGATAACCAACACGCTGCTGCCAGCATCTTGCAGTTGGGAGTGTGCGGCTTTTATCCATTTAAAGTAGGCATTTTTGATACCATATGTCATCAGGGTTCAAAGGAACTCTTAGGCAGCCCCAAGCTTCTTATCTTAAATGAGAAAAAATGGCTTGCAATTTCGCTGGTGGTCTTGGCTACAGTCGAGGGAACTCTTGTCAATCAATCAACATAAAACCATGCTGTCACAATAGTGTGCAGGACAGACAGGATGGTCCAATATATGACTTCAGAATGAGCCTTCTTTACAACTTCTCTAGGTGCACAAGCTCTGATGGTGAGCTCTCTTTCCAAAATCCTGCAACAGTTCCTACCAAAGCCAGACTTCAAAAGGCATTCCTATCTTCCCTCAGGATTCAATCCACATTCCTCAATTCTTGGGAGTAACACAACTACATGTTACATTTAAGTGCACAAGTGTGCCATTTCACCATAAGAAAATCAGATGGCTACTTAGAAAAAAAGCTTTTCAACTCAAAATTCTTAGAATAAAATTTAGTTAACAGCCTTATTTCCAAGAAAAAAAGACTTAAGATCTTCTGTTAGCTTATATTCTCATGGTAACTTTAAAATGAACACTTATTGGTTATCTAATAAGCCATGTGAATAGAGCCATTTTTAAGGCAGCTTAATACTTAGGATTTAGTCTGTTCTCTTTTTTATTTCTGAGATGGAATTATTGAATTTTATTTCTAAAATATCAATAGCACTAAAATTTTGTAGTATATATGATGATGATGGTGATATTGATGATGAAGATAATGGTGACGAGGAAAAAGATGATGATGATGGTGATGATGGTGATGGTGGTAATGGTGATAATAGTGGTGGTGATAACAACAATAACCATTGTTGAATTTCCCTATTGTACTTTACAATTGCAAATGCTCTTATGACAGTTTACTTTGCATAGAAATTTCAGAAATTAACACAATATTGTTGGCTGAGGCTACTTGTTTGTTTTCCAGCTACCCAAAGCTGAAATAATCATACAGAAACTATATTATTTGCAATACTGTTTGACCAATAGCTCAAGTGACTTTCTAGCTAGCTTTTATATCTTAAATTAACCCATTTCTTTTAATCTGTGTATTGCCATGTGGCTGTGGCTCACCAGGCATAGTTCCTGCATCTGTCTCCTCTGGCAACTACATGGCATCTCTCTGACTCTGCCTACTTTCTCCTCTATCTCTGCTTGGAATTCTTTCCTTACTCTATTCTGCCTCATGATAGGCCCAAAAAAGCTTCTTTATTCATTAATCAAACATATTCACAGCATACAGAGAGGAATCCCACATCATTATATGGCCTTAATAGTTGTAGAAAAGGGTGTACTTAACGTGTAAGGTCCAGCGATAAGAAGTTAATAGCCTGTTTCCACCTTAGCATGCACTTCAAGGTAAATAACAGCTAGGTTCTAACACTAGGACTAGGGAAATGACTCGGTGGTAAGAGGACATGCTGGTTAAGCGGAAAGACCAGAATTCAATCCTTAGCGCCCATGTAAAAGAAATCTGAGCAAGCATCCCCATAACCCCAATGCTGAGTTTGAGAGGTGTTCAAGGACAGAAAAGTCACTGCTATATGCTGGCCACTAGCATGGTGGGGAAAAAAAGGAGCAACAAGCTCCTGGCTCAGTGAACTCTGTCACAAAGAAACAAGGCAGAAAGTGGTAAAGGAGAATGTCCAATGTTGTCTTGATGGTCTCTCGACATGCACAAATGAGCATACAAAACACACACACACACACACACCTACATATGTCAATTTTGATTACTTTATATAACAGTGAAAATAAAGGAGGCTGGAGGGCCTGGGAAACAAGTCCATAAAAAGGCATACTTATCCCTTTAGAAGCCAGACTTATGGTTAGTGTCTGGGGGTTAAAAGTGTGAAAAATAACACATGTATGGGACTGGAGAGATGGCTTAGCCATCTAGAGCACTTGGTACTCCTACAAAAGACCTGTGTTTGGTTCCCAGTACTCAGTATTCACACGGCAGCTCACAGCTGTCTATGACTCCAGTTCTGGGAGATCTGACACCGTCTTTTGGCTTCTGTGGGCACTACATATGCATAGAACACATACATACATGCAGGCAAAACACTGTTTAACACACACAAAAAATACATATTTTAAAAGGAGAGCACAAAGGCCATGAAAGAATATACTATCTACAGTACAGGGAAAATAACTTTAAACAAATGAAGAAAAGAAAACATTTTAATTAAAATGTTAAAGGGATTTGATATAAGTAATGTGGAGGAGGCTGAAAAACGACAAAAAAATTTCTGTGACTTAAGGACAAAGCCAAGATGGTGCTAGGTCACAGGGTCCCAGTGAAAGTCTGTTTAAACAAGACGTCGAGGCCATGGTCTGCCCAGGGATTTTTGCTTCAGAAATGAAAATAATCTAAAATGAAAGGAGAGGAAGATGTCGGGTGGAGGAAGAGGGGGAGGAAGAAGAAGGGGAGAAAGAGAAAGGGAAAGAATCACAATGGCCCAACAGGAGAAAGTGTCAGTGCTTCCTGTGTGGTGCTGGCGGTGTGAGTTAGATTCCTAGAATCATGTCATAGAGTCATACAGCCAGATGTGGTGGTGCACATCTACAAGTCCAGCACTCAGGAGAAGCTCTTGGAAGCTCATCGTCCAGAGAACTTTGAGTATATAACGTAGCAGAAACAAAAGATAAGCTGCCTCAGCGGGGTGGAAAGAGAGAACCGAGTCCTCTAAGGTGTCCTATGACTTCTACATAAGTAATGTGGCATGCATGCTCTTGCTCATCCTTTCCATGCAGACCACACACACACACACACACACACACACACACACGTAAGATTGATGATGATGATGATGATGATGATGATGAAGAAGAAAAGCATTAAGATAAGGAGGAGAGAAAGGAGGTGTAGTGGGTGTTGAAGAAGAAGAATCAGGAGAAGGAGGAGGGGGAGAAGAAGGTGAGGAAAATGAGAAGAAAACTAAAAGAAAGAAAAGAAGGAGAGAAGAGGAGAATAGAAGAAGACGATGATGAAGAAAAGAAAAAGGAAAGAAGGAGAGGAGGAGGAGAAGGAAGACTGAGAACTTGGTGACATGGCTCAATAGGGAAGGCACTTTCCTTGCAATCCCCATGACCTACATTTGATTCCTAGGCCACAGTGAAACATTGGATTCCAAAAATTTTAACAAATAAACCATAATAGAACAATATTGTGCTTTTTTATATAAAGGATAGATCATAGAAGAACAAGAATAGACCAGAGACCTCCTTCAAGATTTTTCTAATACTATAGGTTAAAGGGAACTAGATTGAGTTGACTATTGGGATGAAAAACAGATGATAAATTCCAGATATAATAAGCTGATGAAACATTGTGATTTGTATGCCAGGGTAATGCAAGACTGGATTCACAGAATAGGACATGTGGTAGGAAAATCTCCCCCCCTCCAAAGAAAAGACCGGAGACACTGCTTAGAGGTAACGACTTTGCCTAACATGTCCAAGGCCCTATGCTTGTTCCACAATCTTTCAGATTTTTTATTATAATTTTATGAAATTAAAATTATATTGTACCCTATATTATTTTATATATTATAAATATTATAATTATAAAATGATATAATATAAATTATAATATGTTTATATTATGATTTGTTTTGTACCACCATGATGACCACTAAGATGGGACTGAGGCCAAAAGTTAAGCGGCAGAATTTATAAATAGCATATTTAATGGAATCTGTAGGAAGCAAATCAGTGGATCTGTTCTGGAGCACACTAAGCTGGGGATTTTGCTGTCTGGGCAACTATGTCTAGGTGATAGCTGAAAAAGACCCTGAATGTATTGGAGATATGGACTTGGGGTGATCTGCCTTCCTGCCCTAACTGAATTCACAAAACATGTGAAGTAACATAGAGACTATAGATTAAGAATAGCTGATAAAATCGATGGGAGAATTTTAATTTTAAGTGTCAGATAGCAGAAGGAGATATCCTCAGGAGTCAAAAAAAGAGTAAAATCAGAAAGTCAGAGCCCAAATATGAAGATGCTATCAAGAAAGAATGACATGTTTAGGATTACCAACTTTTAGTCAGTGAGATGGATCAATGGGTAAATGACTTGCTGCATAAACCTGGTGACCCATTTTCATCACTGAAGCCACAAAGCAGGTTGTCATGGTTTGCATCTGTAATCTCAGCTCTTCTGTGATGAAATGGGAGGTAGAAGAGACACAAGCTTTGCCTTGAGTCCAATGGGCCAGAAAGTTTGGAGTGTCCAGATGGGCAGATTGTCTCTACAAGGTGGAAGGAAGCTAGTTATTCTATGTCCTCATGCATGTGAATACCTGATGTGTACATTCATGCACCCTTGCATATAAAATAAAAATAATAATAATACACCCACAAGGAGAAGCAGAGGAGGAAGGATCAACTTGAAAGTTCAGGAAAGAGGTATGTTTTGGGCTTGGTAATTAGAACACTGAGACCAGGTTTTACTTTTGTTTCCACCAAGAAAACCCCTTTCACGTTTTTATATTTGCATTTTTCTAAATCAGTATTTAATGTGTTAGATTAATTTTTATTGATTGAAACACAAGAGGACATAGAGAGGGAGAAGTTGTTTGGTGTACTCATACTATGAAACAATTTCTTAGGTGGCTTCTTTGTGCATGCATGTGTGTGTACATGTGGAGAGGCCAAATAAAAAGGTCATGTGTCTTCATCTATTGTTCTCCATTTTTAGAGCAGTACTGCAGCTTTCAGCCCTAGGTCTTTTCTGTTTTTTCCTCCTGGTTTTCTGGGTTTTCCTCCTAGTTATGGTAGTATGAGAGTATCAAATACCCTTAGCTTTTTATTTGGGTGGTGGGATCCAGCTCAGCTCCTTGTGCCTGTGCACAGAACACTTTAGAGACAGAGGCTCCTCCAAGGCCCCAGAGGTGTCTTCTCCATGAAACACTACATCCAATTATGCTGGTTAGGAAGCCATGGGTGTCAATGATAGACTCTGGCTCAGATGAAGTGAGTTCCTTAAGTAAAGTCGCAGGTATATTATCAGTAACCTGGGAAGTCTGTGTCCAGAAATGTTCCTGTCTCTGCCTCTCATCTTTTTATTTGTCTATTATTTTTATGTTTATGCCTGTTGTAGCTGCTTGTATGTGTGTACACTGTGTGCAAACAGTGTCTGTGGAGGCCAGAAGAGAGCGTCAGCTATCAGAGACTAGATTTTGCCTCAGTCGGGAGCCAGCCTGTACTGGGTGGGGATCCCTAGGTCCTCTGCCTTCCATCCCACTGTAAAAATACTGAGGTCACAGATGAGTTGTACTGTGCATGCTTGTAATTTTCGAAATTGTAGTTCCTTAATGACAATTTCAGATATGTTGGTGAATTGTACCATCTGGAGATTTTTCCCTAGGCTTTTTCATGGATGTAGACACTGCCATGATCTCCTCCTGACTCCTCCAGGGCCAAAGTCATTCATCATTAGAAGATGGCTAATTTTTTTTTAATCTATGTTTGATACTCTTAACCTTCGAGGGTTGAAATTGCTTCCGTATGTTCTCAAAATACTCCATATTATGTGAAATATTTCAAAGACGGCCACAGAGAACTAAGTTCAAACAAAAATGTTCTACTCAAAGCCACAGCATATTCTGGCACATATAGACAGCCCAAATAACCTCAAAATATCAGATATTTTTAGGGAGAGTGTCGGTCGGGGAAAGCTTCTTTTGAAGATCCCTAAAATTGGACCTCTCATTTTGTTTTGAGCAGAAAGAAAAATCTGTGTGTTGATTTTAGTTACACTGGCCTTAATAGGAAAAAGGAGAAAATGTATACACCTTTTTTTTTCTAGAGCAACATATCCTTTATTGCAGGCAGAGAAAAGACTATTTAAAGCTGTTCTTGTTCCCAACTTGTGGGAAGTGGGGGTGAAGGCTAGCTCTGTCCTGGAGGATATCATACTGCACACAGTATTTGAAACATGCAGGCTATTTCCATGAAATTTTTCTACTTTTGCTCCTGATCTTGCTGCTTGTGGAAGTTTTGATTTTGAAAGCCTAAGGTTGCTTGATTCTTTGTCTGTCTATTTGTCTATTGTCTGTCTGTCTGTCTGTCTGTCTGTCTAAGAGATCAATTTTTGCTTTCCTCACTAGTGCTGAGATTAGAGGTGTGTTCCACCATGCCTAGCAAGCATAGGCAATTTTAAAGTTTCATTCATGCCCAGTGCTTTTCCCGAGTTCCTTTGCCATAGCTTGCAAACTTGTCCTGCATGTATTTCAGAGCTTAGTTGAGCCAGAAGCAATTTCCAGCCCTCGGATTCAATATGGTCATGGCCTCTGAAGATAACTTCCAGGCATCCAGGACAGTACAGAAACATCAGACTATTAAAGGTTTTCTTTGCCATTTTAATGGCCAGTACTCTCCAGGGCACATCTTCCCATGAGGTTTTGCAGCTTCTTGTCAGCAAATAGGAGGCATAAACCATTGACTTTGGTCCCAGTGTATATACTAGGCATTAAGTCATTACAAATAATACCCACTGTGGCATTCATTAATATAGGAACTGGGGCTGCAACCCAGAGGTAGAGAAATTAGGTGCCATGTGTAAATCCATCAGTTTCGTCTATGGTACAACAACCAGAAATGACTTAGCTTATGAACAGTGGTGCTTCTTTTATTTTGTGTCACAGATTAATTTACAGATTTAAATTCTGAGACTTGTAATAGTAATAAAATTTTATCTCAGTGAGAAATAAAATCAGACCAATCTCATTCTTTGTACCATGGTTGTTAGGGCTTTCATCGTTGCTGCTGTTTTTTTTTTTTAAGACAGGCTCTTACTGGGCTGTCCATGCTTATCTTTTTTCTCCATTGCCCTGACTCAGCTACATGAAGGGTGGAATCATACAGATGAGCCACCATGCTTGTCTGTCAGATTCTGTTCTAAAAGTCACGTGTGGGCACATTACATATTTACATTGGGTGGGGTATTGCATGCTGCAGTGAACGTATGAAGGCCAGAAGACAACTTCCAGCAATTGGTTCTTTCCTTCTACTGTTTGAGTCCCCGGATCAAACTCACAGAGTCATCCTTGGCAGCAAGTGCCTCTACTCACTGGGCCATCTAGCTGCCCTTCTAATCTCCATCTTTATTGATTTCACCTGAATGTCATGATAGCCTACTGTGTGGTGGCATTGTCCCTGACCAGGATATACAGAGCTGAATGAGAAGAGAACTTCTTCAGACAACTTCTGCTCTAATGGAGAAAATGTAAAAGGCACACAACTCAACACTGTAATCCAGAATAATGTCACTATTTAGATTCATGATCAGTACTGCAGAAGGAGTCTGAAAGGGGAAACCCTTGGCCCTGGTGAAAACCTGGTGGCCTCTATGATAAAGGTACAGTGAACTCCAGGCAGGAGGGATTCAGGGGGCTGCTTCCACACCTCATTCTTTGACACTACAGCAATGCTGAGAATAGGGGAGTTTCCCATGAAAAGATAAAGAAGTTCACTGCTCCTTGGTCCTTGTAAAGACATCTTTAATACCAACTATGCGGGCACATCCTCTTGCTGGCTCTATAACTAATGACAGCAAGCATAAAGATATTGTGTGTTTGTGTGTGCGGGTGTGCATGCATGTGTGTGCCTCTGTATGTGTGCATACAAGTGTGTGTGTATGTGTGTGTGTGCGCATGTGTGTTAATGTGTGTGTGTGCTTTGGAAAGCTTCCTCAATTGCTCACTATCTTAATTTTTTAGAAGAGTCTCCCATTGGGATAGTGAATGCCTAGGGTCTACCTGTTTCTCCTCCTGGAGCTAGGATTAGAGAAGTCCAGGATTTTATGTAGTTGTTGGGGATCTGAACTCGGGCCCTCATGTTTCTTCTATAAGCACGTATTCAGTGTGTCCTACCAACTCCACAGTCTCCCAAGAAACTCTCATTTTTGAAAAATGAAAATTGCTTTGCTAAACATTTAACATGCTCCAAGCTGAGATTCTGTTTGATCCCTTGTTCTACATGTGCAGAGTTTAGGAATCTGGTTTCCCAGCCACAGGCTACTTTGACTTCCACAGCCTCCTCCATAATGTGATTGCTTTGCCTTCTCTAGAAAGCGTTTCTGGATTCTAAAGCTAGTGCCCACATAAGTCTGCCTAGTGTTATCTGCACATACTGACACTTGTTTTGGAGTGCTTGGTTCCCAAAACTGATCCATCCCTAGGCTATGCACCAGCCTACTTCCCATTTGCATTCTCAATATCTCTGTAGTAAGCTGGGCCTGGTGATAGCAGGGAAGGGATGGGCAGATGAATAAATTCCCCCCAAGGAAGCAGTAGCCTGAGCAGTGACCACTTATGGCTTGCAGCCTAGGACACTGGCTGTAAGGAGCTGCATTTTGGAGAACCTCCTCTGCAGTCAGGAAGGCTTTCTTTGTGTCCAGTTTCTCAACATGTCCTTCATGCCACACCGCATGGAGGAAGGTGTTCATATTGGCCTCTGTGCAGTTAAGTGAAAGGTGAGCATTAGCTGCTGGGCACATAATTTCCACTTAGGCAATCTCTGCTATGCAAATAAGGGTACTGTAAATTAGGGCAGTCCTGATTGATCAAAATTCAACGTGTTCAAAGGCTGGGCTCACAGTGCATGGGTCAGCAGCTCTGCGGTACCAGGTCAGAGAAATCTAGAGTTTAATTGACTTGATGCATGCAGCTCTAACGTGAGTGTGGGAGGGATTGTCTCACATGGGAGCACCTGGTACAACAGAGGGGGAGCTGTGGGTCTGACACAGCTAGATCTAAGTCCACACACTAGTAGATCTTATCTTGCTCTTTGAAATACCTCTGAGTTGAGGATTTCCTGTCTGTAATATGAGTACCCAGACAAAAGCTACCTAATATGTGTTTATTTTGGCTCACAGTGTGAGGTTATGGTCTGCCATAGCTGGAAAATCAGCAAGCATTGGATGAGGCCACCCTGTTTCAGCAGACAGACTGCAGAGATTGATGGTTGGTGCTGGGCTCCCTTCCTTCGCATTCAATCCAGGTCCCCAGCTTATGGAATGGTGCTGCCCACAGTGTACCAGGCTTTCTTGGATTGCCAATCCCGCATCACAACACAGAGAGTTATTATTCCCTGTGAATGATTGGCCTTAGCTTATCCTTGTTTCTAGATAGCTTTTTAAACATAAATTAACCAATTTTTCATCTGTGTGCTGCCCTGAGGCTCATTTACCTCATCTATGTACTGTTTGTCCTGCCTCCCTGTTTCCTCTGTGTCTGACTGGCTGGTCCCAGGCTGGCTGCCTCACCTACCTACCTACCTACCTACCTACCTACCTACCTACCTACCTACCTTGGCTCCCCTTTTCTCTTTGCCCACCAGCCCTACCTATCCTTTGATGTCGGAGGTCCCTTTGTCTGTGTGTTGCTTTTATTGACTAATGAATAAAGAAACTGCCTTGGCCTGTTGATAGGGCTGAACTTAGGTAGGCAGGGAAAGCTAAACTGAATGCTGGGAGAAAGGAGGCAGAGTCAGGGAGAAGCCATGGAGTCATCGCCAGAGACAGTCATGGTGAAACTTTGCTGGTAGGCCATGGCCTCATGGTGATGCACAGATTAATAGAGATGGGTTAAATTAAGATGTGTTAGCCAATAAGAAGCTAGAGCTAATGGGCCAAACAGTGATTTAAATAGCACAGTTTCTGTGTGATTATTGTGGGGCTAAGTGGCCAGGAACTAACTAGTGGCCTCCATACTACAATCCCTCCTCTGCCTAACTAGTGACCATTCAGCTTTTTATTAGACCATTCAGGTGTTTTAGTTAGGCAAGGTGAAACAGCAACAGATCTTTACATAGTTAAACAAATGCACCATAAATCAAAGCAACACATCTTTACATAGTTGAGCAAATTCTATTCCATAACACCACAGTTAAAGTGGATTTTCTCATCTCAGTTAACTTACTCTAGATACTCCCTCACATATGCCCCCACTGTCTTGTCTCTGGCTCATTCTAGATATTGTCAAGCTGATCATAAATATTCACCATCATTGATGCCATCATCTTCCTTTGAAGACCTGAGGCCCCCATGGAGAGCAAAAGAAGTCTAAATGAAAGTGATAAGCAGGTTCAATTAGTTATAAAATTAGACCTCATTAATGTCCGCTGTCATCTTCTAATATAATAGATACATTGCTTAGAGCTACTTGGAATCTAGTCAAGGAAACTACTTGATATCAGTCTTTTCAATGTATACATGTGTGTGATATCAGTATGTTATAAATGAGATTGATGCTAAGCTGCTTAGCAACTCTAGAAGGTAAAGATATCTTGCTCTTCACAGTAGCTGGCTGTACAGCATTGTTAACATCTCAGAATTTATTAAGATATTAGTAGCACTGTTTTCCCTAGATTTTTATGATTGCTATTGCTATGTCCAAAGATAATTGCAATGCAGTAAGACTATTAAGACGAAAATAATGTGAAATCTCTCTGTGCATATTAAATCACCTCATCCTGGTCCCTGTGATGACATCTTTAATACCCACTATCTCTTGAGGGCATCTTTATGCTGGCTCCACAATGAAGAGAAAAGATAAATGTTTGGCCAGACCTTGAGCCCAGGGCCACCAACAGAGAGCAGAAGGAATGAGGAGGGCAGCGAACAGCAGGAGAAGAGGGGAAGTGTGGACCTCCTAAGTTAAACCTAAGCAGGAATGTTCATCCCCAAAGAGCATGGGGGAATTATTAATAAATCTAAAGCAGTGATAACAAGATTCTTTTGAAAAATCATTGTTGAAGGCAAGCTGTGCCCTATCCTAAATTACTTCATATTGTGTCAAAAGTAGTTTTTGGAGGCTGTGACTTTCCCTGAATGACTCTGTTTTGTATGCAGCATATGACTCCATTTCAAGTGCAAACACTGAGCCAGGATGAGCCTCAATCTGGACCCCTTACAGTACAGAGAACTCCTCACCCTGCTGTGACAGCGCATGCCCCCACCCCATCATCGATCTATCATCTTGTTGTTTGGTGTGTATATCAAGGGACTGACAAACAAGGACCTCCAGGTGTCCTGTGCACTTCTGTTCAGCTAGGTTCTCACTGCTGACCTGGCCTACTTGAATTACTGGCATCCCACTTAAGTACCCCTTCACCCATCTGGACCTACCATTGTTCACCTGTAGACACAGTGCTGTCCTTGGCCTCTACAGTCTCCATGGTCCCACACCTTTCTTCTACAATTCAACTGGGCGCTAGTGCTGGCTCAAACCTGACCCTGAAGCTTGATTCTTCAGCGATAATTCCAATAGATCTCTAACAAGGTTCATTATCTAAGTACGACTGAGCTTTTATTGATTACGTATCAACCTCTTGCTTGCCTCCCTAAACCCCTCCTTGGTAATTTTGGAACTCTGTTTCCACCTCTCTAACCCTTTGTAGTCATTATTGAACCTATGCATATACATACAGAGATATGTTGCTGTGTTTTCTGCTATCCGAATGTAATATTCATAGTTAAAATTGGAATAAAAGCATCAGTGTTTCCTTCAGTTGCCTATGAAGGGAAATAAACGACTAGTTGACAAATTGAGGTCATTGAAACCAGGAGAGTTTGTAAATTATTTTAATTTGGCATCATGGAAAGCCACATGCTTTCCATCTGTGTTTATAAAATGCCTATGGATGGCATCCTCCCTTGTTTTAAATTTAAAAAGATAGCATGGTCTGTAAGATTATCCATCACTGGCATTCTTCTATGCAGCCCAGCACCACTCCTTAGGACTCGCTGCATTTGCTCTTGAGAATGAACAACATTAGAAAACTCACTGAGATTTCTCCACCCACTCCTAGCTGCTGGTCCAGCATCTCCATGAAAATGTCGCATCTCTAATAGCTTTAGTCTATAATGAAAAGTATTAGTTTCAGTCTCTCCTTTCTGTTGAAAAGGCTAGTTTCTGGGGTCAGATTTGAGTAGATGGGAGATAAGTTGTTTTTAAATTTTAAGCATTCCTGGGCATGTTATAGCAGCTTTAATTATCTCACATTTCTATACAATTCATATGCTCTGGGCCTCCAAAGCTTCATATGCTTGGGATTTACCTGGAGCCCAGCTGGGGGCCAAAAGGAAAATCTAAAATCTTAGTTATGAGAATTCCTTCCCTAGGGACACAATGTCTGCCTCCTCCTAAGTTTCCAATGACAAACCTAACAATGATTCCACCAAAATCACCTCAGAGGAATAAATATATTTCTCAGGCTTACCTTTGCAGAATGGGTGAGGTGTTACTGGCAAGTATTTGGGTGACCTCAAGTTATTGACATTGGGAAGTATTCACCCAGCACGGTTGATGGTTTCCCCATATCTAGCTACATAGATCCCATTTTGAGTCAGCCTCCCTAGCCTACATATTCTATCACCTCCCAAAATGCAGGGACCACACACAATTAGGGCAGAATGGCATACAAAGGCAAGGAAGGTGCAGCTCAGCTGTCACCGTGGGTCCAATAGCCCTCTCTAGCCCCTGTTTCTTCAAGTTCTCTCTACTGACTTTTCAGTGAAGACACAGCATATCCAATTAGAGGGTGGCCTTTATGCTCAGAGGATAGAGTTCAACAACAACCCATCTTTTGTAGTCAGATTTTGAGCCAGGACTTGAATGAAGGTTCATCGTATAACTGGTGTATCTTTAAAAGATTTTTTTTTACTTCCTTTTATCAGTACCAGCAATGGAGGGAAATGGTAAAGTCTTAAATCTTGATTGACATTGAATCACAGCAGAGAGGAAATGATCTTCAGTATTGCAAGCCTCGTGCTTCCGGTCCTTTAGGTACCAGATGAGCTAAGTTCTTTGAATTGAGTGAGCCAGACTCACGCCTTCCTTTTCTCAGTGACCATGGAAACCCAAGGCCTGCTCATGCTGCGTGTATGCTGTGGTAAGTGCCTGTTAGAAGCAGGAAAATGTGAAAGCAAGACTTTGATGTAGGCCTGACAATGAGTTCAAAGAAGGCAGAAATGTGCTGTTGAAATTCTGTACAGTTTTTTTTTATTTTATTTTTTTTTTTACTGAGATTGGAACCAAAGTGATTCAGGTTAAGAGCATTCTGGGTCACAAACACCTCCTGCACCTTTCCAATCATATAGGACAAAGATCACTGGGCAAATGCACAGAGATCACATGTGCATGAATGCACCTCATGTATGTGTATGTATGTGCCTGCTTACCTGTGAATCTGGACACATACACCCCTCACCCCAGTTGCAGGCTTTGTCTTCCTCCTCAGAGCTGTCCCTCAATTCTGTGCTCTGAAATCTCTGCATGCCTAGTTTAAAGGCTCAATTAATTGCTCAGTACCCCAAGTCACCTGGTTTGGTAAACGTTTTGGTCAAGTAAACATTTTCCTCTTCTGTGTGCAAACATTGTTGCTTTTGTCCTCATGCTCTCTATGGGCCTTTGCTTCTGATTTGTTTCTTACACTACTGTTAAGAGAGAATAAAGCTGAATTTTCCCTATCAAAACAGGATGATCATAATAGTCGTATTTGACAAATGGTTGGCCCTCACCACATGAAAATTAAATGTGTATAAAAAACTTATATGGCTTGGAATGTAGAATGTTGGTGGACTGTTTGATCAGTATTTTAAAAACTGAGTTCAATTCCTAGTGTCCTGTTAAATTGGGCATGGTGACACATGCCTATAATTTTAGCACACAGGAGGAGAAAGAGGAGAAGGAAGAGGAGGAAGTGGGAAGATAGGAAGTTTACTGTCTTTGTTAGCTACATAGCGAGTTCAAGTCAGCCCGAGCTCCATAGGACCTTATTTCAAAAGGAAAGAAAAAGCAGGCTGATGTGGGATTTCCCTCTGTATTCTGTGAATACCATTGGTTAATAAAGAAACTGTTTTGGGCCTGTGCAGGGAATAGAGGTAGGCAGGGAAAACTAAACTGAATGCTGGGAAAAAGGAGGTGAAGTCAGGGAGAAGCCATGGAGCCCCTGCTGGAGACAGACATGCTGAAACTTTGATGGGTTAAATTAAGATATGAGAGTTAGCAAATAAGAAACTAGAGCTAATGCGCCAAGCAGTGTTTTAAATAATACAGTTTCTGTGTGATTATTTTGGTTCTGAGCAGTTGAGAAACCAACAAGCGACCTCCCAACAATAGCAGGGAGGGAGATGAATCAGTGGGGTGAGGGACCTGCTGCCAAGCCTGCCAACCAGAGCTCCATCTCTGGGGCCCTGACAAAAAGAAACTTACATGAGAACAGGATTATTCATTTTACATTTCCAGATTACAGTTTGTCATCATGGGAAAGTCAAAGGAGATTAGAAATAGCCAGTCATGTCATAGCCACAGTTAAAAACAGAAACAGATAAATGCAATTATGCTTACTTTCTCTACTTTATAAAATTCAGAGTTGTTGGGATATTCACTTTCAAGTTGAGTCTTCTTACATCAATTGAATTAATTAATATAATCCAGGGAATCTGGCCTCTGAGGCAATGGCATTTATGTGTATGTACCCATAAACATACATACATACACATAATTTTAAAGAACTATATATTTTTTAAAAAATATGTAGGTTGGGCCCACATCCAGAAAGCCTCCATTTAGTAACTGTTGGAAACAGATACAGAAGCCCACAGACAAGCACTGGGCTGAGCTTGCAGAATCTGGAATCCTGCTGAAGAGAGGGAAGGAAGGATTGTACAAGCCGGGTAGTGGGGGTTCGCCTGGGCTCATAGGAGCTCACAGAGTCTGGTTCGACAGCTGGGACCCTTCATGGGATGGATGTGTGACAGTTGTGTAGCTCGGTCTACTTGTGGGCCTCCTAGCAGTGGGAGCAGGGACTGTGGCTGACTTTCGAAAAACCTACGCCTCACACTAGGTTACCTTGCCCAGCCTTAATACAATGGGAAAAGCTTAGACCTATAGTAACTTGATATGCCAAGCTTTGTTGATAGCTATGGGAGACCTGCCCCTTTCTGAACAGAAACAGAAGAGGGGTGGATGGGTGGGGGGCAGAGGAGAGGTGGGGGAAGGGAACGGAAGGAGAGGAGGCAGGGGGAACTACACTCAGGATGTGAAGTTAATGAATAAGTTTAATCAATTAAAAAAAGGATTCAGGAATGAAAGATATAGCTGGAGTGTGGGAATAGGGAAAGGAAAAGGGGCTGCAGGTGACTTCTGCAACCTTGTTAGCCATGTTCCTTCTCTCTGTCGTCTTGACTCTGTGTCTTCTCCATGGATTCTAGAATTTCGTCCAGGTGGTATACCAGTAGGGGGAAAGCTTTGCCTTGTTGATGTGTTCTTAACAATTGCATCAGAGAAATACCTTCACCATGCATCCTCAGTCACAGTTTGATGACTTCACAGGCTTGTCACTTAATGTTTGCATCATCACGCACAACTGGAAATCATTTAATAGACCCTGCCTCCACTCTCCCTCAAGTGGCTCCCATGAAAGGCCTACCTCTGTCGTTCCCTAGAAGACAGCCCTGCTCCTTCGTCAGCCAGGTCTTCCCAATAGAAAATCAATGAGCTGAGGGAAAACAGCAGATTCTGCCCCTCAGCCTCCATCAGGGAGAATTGATCTGTCAGGTAATTGAGGAGGTTGCAGCACACTGCCACTGGGCCATTCGGCCTCTAACCTCATCTCAATGCCACCTCTGAGGTGAGAGCAAATGAGACAGCTTCATCCCCTTTGGGGCAGAGCGAGGTTGAGGGTGGGTTTTGCTGGTGCAGGCTTTTTCATTTAATTAAATCTAAGTTGCTATCTGCCCAGAAGACCTCAGTGTTGCAGGGAGGGTGGCAGAAAAGCTTTGTGGGTATTTAAGGGCAACATTAACATATCCTGGGTGCAACTCAGGTGTGTCCATAGCATTTGGTTCCCAGAGAAGGAAGTGGTGTTGGGGGCCATTCTGTCATCGCTTACTTCACACTGTCACAAGAGCTTTATTGGAACGGTGACCTTGGGCAAGTCACTTAACCCCTGTGACTTCTGCTATGAAGCAGGGTTATTAATGTCTCCTAAACAGAGCTGTTGTCAGCATAACCTGAGACTGTGGACCGGAACCGGCCTCCCTCTCATTAGAAAGGCATCTCTGCACTGTCCGGGCTCTTCTTCACAGTGACAGTGTAGAGGCTAGGTTCCTTGTGTGACTGAGACGACAAGGGCTCGGGTTAGAAAAGTAAAGCAGCTGCATACCACCCCAGAGCATAGAGACCGCAGCACAGAGGTTGCCCTCTGGATAATTTCAACACCCTGCCTACATACGCCTGTTTCCTAAGAGGAAGCCTAGCTCTCTTCAAGTGTTCTCATACGGACTTGCTCTGCATTGCAAGGAAACAGATACGCAAAGGGGAAAAGGCAAAGATGGTGCTGGGAAGCCGTCAGCAGCAAAAGCAATAGTGGACTGGGCTGGTAGCCTCCTGGGAGATCTGGTTATGACTCCATTAAGAAGTTTACAAGGTATCTGGTCAACTCTGCCATCATACCAGTGCTATTGACTAGACTTCCTGAAGGGACAATGGAAGTGAAGGGGAGTCCTCTATGTTAGTCAATTGTTCGTTACTGTGACAAAAAAATAAATAAAGGGAGAAAAATACATTTTGGCTCCTGATTTCAGAGAGTTCATGGCCAGTGGGTTCCATTGCTTCAGGATGGTAATGAGTCAGGGCATGGCTGTTGGAGCCTGTGGCACAGAAGGATGCTCAGAGAACATGGTGGCTGCACAGTTTGATGTTCCCAGCCTTAAGCCCTGTTGCCCTGTTGCCCTGGGAACCAGCATATATGATTTGAGCCTAGGGAGTACCTTACTGGCTTTAACTTTGTGCCTGTCTACATTTAACATAGATACTCTCTATGAGATGCTTAAATCTTGAACCCATGAAGAATCAGTTCTCTCAGATTACCAGTTTTCCCCTAAGTGTCCTGATGACATCTTAAATTAATTAAAATTGATTGAATTTTAGGAAACCAGTTATTTATAATTTTTTTCTTTGTAAAAGAACAAGATTTTTGGATATTTGGCAGTTAATTTAGGAAGCAAAATTTAATTCAAGCATTGGTGGCATGTTATTCTGAATTTTGGGTCTGAGGTTTTAGAAAAGACACATTGAGAAAATTATCAAAGTACATATGATTAAATTATAGTTGTCTGGGGACAATAAGTGTTTTTATATATCTTGTGAATATATATCCAATAAACAATGATTCTTAATTTAACTTTTTGTATTTTTAAATTATAATTTATTTAAAATATAATTGCAATACCTTCCCCATTCTTTTTTTTCTCATCCAACTCCTCCTATATCTAGCCCCTTTCAAATTTATGATCTCTCTTTCTTTGGTTATTATTGACACACACATGTACATTCACACACATTTACACACATAAATATATACATACAACTTGCTGCTGAGTCCTAGTGTGCCTTGTATGTATATTTTTTTAGGGCTGGATTTTTGTATTGGTTAACCAATCAAGAAACTCATCACTGGGGGAGACTAATTCTCCCTGCCCCCCACTTAGTAGTCAGGACTTGCATATAGCTCTTTGTCTAGGGCCTTATGAGATTCCCTCCTTCTGCATCAATGTGTCTATTGACAGTTTGAATCATTGTTTGAATCTTGTTTAGAAAGCCATACTATTAAATTATCCTGGGTGTTGCTTTCCTGCCTTTTCTAGGAGATACACTCTCACCACAGACTTCCTGGTCCTCTGGCTTTTACAGTCTTTCTGGCCCTTCTTCTGAGTTGTTCCCTAAACATTAGGTGTAGGAGTTGTGTGGTTGATGTACCTATTGTGGTTGGGCTCCCGATGACCAGCTATGGTTTTTCTGTAATGGTCTTTGCTCTAAAGAGAAGCATCTTTGATGAGGGTTGAGAGTTTCACTTACCTGTGAGTGTAAGTATACGTTTTAGAATACAGTTAGGAATTATGGTGCTCTACTTAAGTGCTAGTAGTAGGATCTCTTCTAAGATCTATTACCACACTAACCCTGGAGAGTTGGCTGGGTTTCTACCACCAGGCATTGTTTCTCTCCTACAGATGTGTTTTATGTTCAAGTAGAGAGTTGTTGGTTGCCACTAAGACACGAGCACCACTATTGCTTTTGAAGGGCTATTTTGCCATGCTGGTCACTGCTGCAGTTCATAGACACCAGAGATGAATAGGACTGTGGATTGCTCATCTCTCTTGACAGCTTACATAGTACTTTCTGGTACTGGTACCTTCAAGCCATACTCCAGGCAGGAGGCTTTCAAGTTAGATCCAGCCTGAATCCTCTGAGTACTGTGTCTGAAGTGTGCAGAGTCTTCATCAATGGGACCTATAGCCTCTGTGAGACAGCAAAGGGTGACAACAATAACCTATGCTATTTGGGTGTTGTTTGCACTGCCCTGACCAATACCTGCAACAGAGGTTTCTCACATCGGGTACTGAGATTTTTTTGCAACTTAATTTATAAAGAAATAAATATACTTAATACTTTAAAAATATAAAAATGCAAAAAAATATTGAGAGTCAAGGAGGAAACATTTCAAACTTAAGGTAAAAAAAAATCCTCCTTTGCCAGAAAATGGCTGTTTTAATTTAGTTACTCCCATAACCATTTGCAGTTAACAGTTCAGTAATGTACCTACATATTTCTGGGAATGCAGAGGTATCTAAACACAAGAAGAGGTGATACATTTAAACTCTTAACTGTAACTTTAAAATCTAATTATTTGTATATTAACTATAATAATAATGTATACCCTATTAAATAGACTCTTTACACCATAATAATTTTCTAAGCAAACGCAGACACAATGTGTTTTCACTTTTCTGTGATCAAATGCATTTCACGATCCAACTTCAAGGAGGAAAGAACCATTTATTTTGACCCACACTTTGCAGGTATAGTCATTATGGTGGGGAAGCCATCATATGAGGAACACGAAGCAGCTGCCCGCATTGCCTCAGTGTCCAAGAAGCAGAGACTGATGAATGCTGGCTCTCTGCTTATGTTCTTCTTTACACCATTCAAGACTCCAGTCACATGCTGGTGCTGCCCATCTTTCAGATCACTCTTTCTACCTCTATTAATCCAGCCTAGAGCTCTTTAATGGGGCTGGACAAATGGCTCAGCAGTTAAGAATGTTCATTGTTCTTGCAGAGGACCTGGATTGACTCTCAGCTATACATGGTAGTACAAAACCATTCCATGAGCACACATGTCATTCACATACATACTTGCAACAAAACACTAATCCATGTAAACTAAGTAAATCTGACTTTTTAAAAAGAAACTCTCCCAAACCTGTTTAGAGGTTTGGTTTGTCTCTTGGGTGGGTATAGATCCTATCAGATTGACAATCCATATTAGCCATCACACAGACTCAAGGTCTTAGATAAATTTTCATATTTGTCTGTGTTTATTCAACTATTATAGCCAACTGTTTATAATGACCACCATCTTTAACTACAATAGTCTTTTCTATAGACAGGGAAAAGCAATGAACAGAAATCTAATGACAGTTTCACAGTCATGCCAAGGAACTACCAGGAGGCAGTGATCATACAGTGTCCTTCAAATATTTTACATCATCTTATAATTCACAGTAATTTGAAAAATAACATTAAGTAAATATTATATTTAGTGGCTATTGCTTTGTCTGCTTTGAATTTAGAAATCATGCACATCATCAAAGAATATTTTTTTAATTCATTCATCTGTCTGATGTTCCTAAGTTAAAGTTTGGGAATTTGTGATTTCACTTTTTATATCAAATCCTTCTGATATGTAGCATTGTAAGGTTTCATGAAGAAGATGTCCTTGGCAAGTGGACCAAAGCCTGGAGGCTTTTCATCCTTGTCTGGCCTCTGAACAGGATGCTCACTCTTCAGCCTCCTAGGACGCTGCTCTTCTGAGCCTTGCACAGCTCCATCCTGACAACATACAACATAATTTTACATAGATTTTCGTGACTCCTTCACTCTGCTTCCCTCTTTTTGTAGAGCCATCCTCAGAATGCCATCTGCCCTAGAAGCCTCAAATGCTGCTTTTTAATCTTCTGGCCACCCTCTCTTTTCAGCCTCTGCCTCCACATAGATACACTCCATATGGTAGCCTGCTATATTACAACCAGACATTTAAATGTTTTCCAATCCCTGAGTCTATTATTAAATCACGAAAGAAAATTCATCTTCAAGTGTCATATTTCCTTTTGGATCCTTTCCTGGGAGAAAATTTTAGAACCTGGGTTCCTAAGTATACAAGAAAAATTCCTTTTCAATGACTCTTGAAATGATACCATCTCTAAGATGAACTAAGGGAAATCTTTGTTATTTCTGAGCCATAAAAATCATGTCTTCTAATTCAGAGAAGGACTATTCAAAAATGTCATCAGAAAATCTTTGTGACTGGGACTTTTGTTTTATTTTATTTATTTATTTATTTATTTATTTGAGACAAAGTTTCTCTGTGTAGCCTTGACTGTCCTGGAGCTCACTCTGTAGACCAGGCTGGCCTCAAACTCAGAGATCTGCCTGCCTCTGTCTTTCTGAGTGCTGGGAGTAAAGGTGTATGCCTCCATCTCTGCACAGACCTTGAATTTTTCAAGACACTCAGAGCCTCGAGATGTGGTGATCAGTGAAGAGAGTCATTACCTAAATCAGGTGAGTTTGTGGTGATGTCAGTGCAGGATTGTCTTCATTGATGTGAAAAGATACAGCCTGAACACAAGTGACGTCATTTCTGTGTTTAGAGCCCTGGACTCTGTAAGAGTGGAGGAATCAAGCTACGTGAAAGCAAGCATTGATGCATGCATGCATTTATCTCTGCTCCTGATTGTGGAGGCTATTGTGTGACAAGCTGAGTGGAGGTCTCAGCCTGACTCCCCCGTGATGATGGACAGTAGTGTGGAACTGTAAGCTGAAATAAGCCTCTTGCCCAAGCTGCTGTTTGTCTGGAAATTATGTCACAGCAGCATAAATGAAAATATATCAAGAGCCATAGACATTCTCAAGCTCAATATATTTGTTGTTGAAGGATTAGAAAATCTTGTATAAGTTCATGTAGCAACCTTGCTTTCAGTTAGACACCCAAAAAGTCTGATATTTTGGAAAAGATATAAAATCCCGCACTCTCTTTTGCCTGGTTTAAAGGATGCACATTGGTCTAGGAAAAGTCTCCCTCAGGTTGGCCACCGCATTTCCAGTCTTCTGGCTCTCCTTTGTGATAGGGTCGCTGCTCTCTCACTTACAGATACACACCTCACAGTGCCTTCCCAACTGCTCTGCAGCATGGTGACCTTGGGTCTCCCTTAGTACCTCATTATGTTTTCTGTTCTTTCCATGTCTCCCTCAATACACACTGACTGCCGTGTTCCAAGATCCCTTGATTTTGAGGTGGTTTTTCAATGTAAAGGAAGTGACTAGCTTCACAGGATGACTTCCACATTAGAGCCTAGATCTCTAGCTCAAAACGAATGCTATAGGTAACATACAATTGTATTAAAAAATCAATGTAGAATCTATAGCTTACTGCAGATTTTGAAATACTGTAAAAATCTGACAGGTGTACATAGTATCTCAAAGTTGTTTTGATTTGCATTTCCCTGATCACTAAGGAGGTTGA
>LOEQ01004789.1:31302-53694 GCA_001685075.1 Bramus lutescens | reverse complement strand
GAGAGAGAGAGAGAGAGAGAGAGAGAGAGAAAGAGAGAGAGAGAGAGAGATCATTCCTTCTGTTGTCTAGTTAATGTGCTGGGGCAGTTTGGGGTCAACAGAAAGACCTCTAATTGGGTCTCTTAGCTTTTTCTTTACAAGTGTTTTTTAGATAGCCCTCTCTTCTGCCTCCCAAGAGAGACAGGAAAACTAAATCATATGAAGCTGGGTATGTGCCTTCTGCTGCCTGGAAGTCTATACTGGCCTGGAGTTGGTGAACTCCCTGCAGGTGTCACAGGTATAGTGTCTCACTAACCTCAACTCTATGTGTCCCTTCATGGGTCTTGGAAACCACAGAAGGTCACAATTAGATGGTTTACACTGTGAGTCTGAAAATCAAAGAACAGTGACACATCTCTATAAAAATGGGTCAAGAAAGATGTAGAAGCATGTGAGAGACTCAGGGAAGATATTGACAGTCAAATTGATGGCGGAGAAAAGCAGCTTTGACAGCAGGGATCTGAACTGTGTAAACTCATAAAAGATGAAGACAAAAACAACCCCCACAAAGCCATGAGACCTGAAAGTGAGCTGAAAAATACAGCACAAATAAAGATGTTGAGATGCAGAGCAAAGGAAGGAGAGCTGGGATTTGATAACCCATTTAAGTCTGACAAGAACATAGAAGCCCCCATCCAGGAAGGTCCTGGAGGATGTAAACCTGGGAAATACTTCAGTTTTCCTTTGCAGTATTTACTAAAATTGCTTTTAAGGCAGCTCTGTGAAACCTGATACCTGGCAGCCTATTTGCATTGGAGGCATTGTTTCTGAATGGGTGGCGCTTCTGCCTGGTCACTCAGGAGCCCTGATGCTTCAGATGGTCATTTGGTGCTAAATGGACTTTGTTGATCCATTTAGCGAGGAACCCAACATATATGTATATACTACCCACTCTCTGGACTTGGGTTGGCACTGGAGACTCAGATAGAGCAAGGAGTTCAAAGTCTCACAGAAGTCAGTGGTTCATGAGCAAAAGACAAAATCAGTGGGCATACATTTAGAGGCTAAAAATTAAATCTACTAAGTTCATCATGAAAATAAAATCTACCTTGAGTCAGCTGAGTTCCATCTGGAGACAAGGCTCATGGGTTCCTGCAGACAGCCTGCTAAGTCCACCCCAACCCACTCAAACTCTGCTAGTCTAGTTACACCCCCACCCAAACTAGACATTTAGAGTCAAAAATATCAACATCCAAGCTTGTCTAGTGACCTACAGACCTGAGGTCATGAAACTGATAATCTTTAAAATAAATAGGATATAAAATTCCAAGATTAACCCATACATGGCCTATAAGTGGCGGAGGGAAAGATTAGATCCACGTGATGTGGAAAACTGTACCCCCATCATCACTCAGTATTAAAGGGAGGCTGGGTCTGAACTGGGGTTGTAAGAACTGGTTTCGGCACTCAGTCAGTGTGCCCACCATTCTGGGCTGATGGCTGATGCCTGTTTTTCCCAAGTTGTGAGATAAACTGCCCTGATTCCCTGCCTCTGGGTCTCCAGGGTTCTTAATACGATGGGAGGAAGGCTCTCACACTGAGTGTGGTGCTTGGTCTTAATCGTCACCTTAACTGGTTTTACAGTCACCTTGGTATCGAGCCTTTGGGTATGATCATGGGGTGTTTCCAGAAAAGTTTAAATGAGGAGGAAAAAAACCACTGTGAGTGTGGACAGCAGTACCCCATAGGCTGGGATCCCCAGACCAGAATCCATCCCTCTCTATGGCTTGGATGCTGGTGCAATGTGACCAGCTGCCACTTGCTCCTGCCACTGGGGCTTTCCTACCGTGGTGGACTATATCCTGAGATGGAACTGCAAGCCAAAGCCAAGCCTCCCTTTCTTAAGTTGCTATAGTGGCGTGTTTTGTCCCACCAAGAAGAGGAACTAACACATCAAGGCAACTAGCGGTGAAGTGTTCAGGAAATTAAACCATGAGAGACTTCCTACTTTTCAATCGTGGCAAAAGAGAAACAGAAAGGTCCGACAGGAGTGAGTCAATGGGATAAGCAGGTTAAATGCTAAATGCGTTGGAGCAGAGAGGACGGGAAAAGGCAGCGTTCCTGAGGTAGAAGCATGCGTGACGATGATGCTGCACAGAGAACAGAGACAATGGAGGACAAGAGGAATGAGACCTTACAAACGTAGGTGCAGCTTCCGGGGAAAGTGAAGGCTGCAAGATTGAGACCTCGTGTGACAAGAAGCCTTCATGAGGGAAAGAGAAGAAATCCTCCACGCTACAGACAAAGAGTGTTTTCGGGGCCTGGGGCAGCTATCAATGAGGTTTGGGTTGTAGTTCAGACTAGATGTAAGTGGTGACTCTGAAGAGGGCCACTCAGAGAAGGTCACACAGAGCCATTGTGGAGAATGCTACTTCAGGGAACCCAGGTGTGATCACGGAGAAGGAGGAACCTTCTGATTTCCTGCGCTTTGAGGAGAAATCACAGCTAAGAACAGGCATGGGCCATTAACATGGGGCCTTATCCTCTCAAGGCCTCAGTAGATTCCGTGAGCCCGAGCCCGCTCTCTTTCCTCTAACCCCTGCCAAAGTTTCTCTCAGAGAAGAAGTTACTCCTCAACTCCTAAAAGATTCTATTCCATTCTTGGAACTGCCTTAGCAGTTCATTTTTCCTTTTCAATTTTTTATTAAGTTGGAATTCAAATATCTGAAATATTTATTCAGTAGTCATTATTCAATCGTAGGAGATCACATAGGAAGTCCACCTGTGAGGCATTAAGTAGCCCAGAGACAGCCAGTGTTGCTGTGGGAGAGAATCTCTGATACACATTAGACTTGGCACTCAGAGGTTTCAGGTGACACTTGGCCTTCTCTCTTCCCCTCCCCTCCAGATCCTTGGATTGTTAGTGGTAGCCTGGCAAAGCTTGCATATCTGAATGAGGCAACCACAGACCTTATTGATCATCCTTAATTGAAAGGAAAACAGATATAAGTGTATTGTTCAAGGCTTCACAACCCTTCACAACATTCCCCCTGACAAGATGTAAAAGACAATGCAAGAACTCTTAAAAATACAAGATCTTGTTTACTTGAGAAACGGGGATAGGCAACTGACCTAGTGGGCTGTGTATTTTCCGTGTTAGCATGAGGACATGAATTTGGATTCCTAGAGTCCACATAAAGACAGACACAGCCATGCGCATCTTTAATGCCTATGGAAAGATGGAGGCAGAGACAAGAAAATGTGTGGAAAGCTCATGGACCAACTAGCCCAGCATATGCAGTGACTTACAAGACTTTGTCTCAAACAAGATGGAAGATGAGGACTGACACCTAAGATTATCCTCTGACATCTACATATGTGTCATGGCACCTGACTGCCCCCCCACCCCTCATGCACACATACATCATACACACACATACACATACACAAATGCCGTTTAAAAATAAATATACTCTCTCTGCAATTCAAAGGAAATTATTTGGGTTTCTAATACTGGAAAATTCCATGACATTCAGTCTGAAGAAATGCAACCCACAAATGAGGTGTGTTTTTCTTAATAAGGCGAGCTGTGTTTAAATCCCTGCCATATTTTAAAATAAGGATGACTGCAATGGAATTTGCACGATGAAAAAAAAACAGTTGTGAATGCTTCTTAATGGATTAAAATGATTTCCTGTGCAAAAGCAACCAGCGAGGACTCGGAATGACTGTATGTAATTGTCTGAATTAAAAACGAATGATCATTGTCCACTTAAAAGCCTCGCTTGTCCTGTGGAGAACAAGGGCCATGGTGCCCACGCTGCACTTTGGCAGCGGAAAAATGCCTGTTAAAGTGTGTCGTGAAATATGACCCAGAAAATTGGTTTAAATTGACTCGCAAATGGCACGGGAGCATGGATTAAAAACTAGTTAAATCATGAGAAATATCAGGGATCATCACTGCGGTGGGCACTTTGGATTCGGGGTCTGCAGCTGCTTTTGACCTTTTGATTGGAGGTATTTGTATATTGACAACCTGCAAAGGGGGGGGCAGCTGAGACAATGCCAGGTTCACTCAGAACTAATGCTGGATTAGTGATGAGCACAGGTGACTGGTCTCTCCCCAGCAGGATGCGGCATCTGTCTACTCCTGGCCAACACTGGCAGGCTCTGTGACCGCTTTGAGGGCGAGATCACAGAAGTGACCGTCTTGTCACTTCCTAGCCCAGGGCTAAACTCTTCTACTCCTGTCTCACCTAAGAGTCTCATTTGCTCTTTCTGGACACAGTCTTTCTGCTGTGAGAAACTCAAAGAGACACTCAGGGTATCAGAAGGCTGAATAGCTTTGCTCCTAGTGATCAATATGACTTACAGACCTCGCAAGGAAACTGCCTGACCAAACATTGACTCTGAAGTACACAAGACCAGTCACAACCTAATGACAAGAGAATAAAAACAAAATCACAGGGGTGATCCCAGTGTGACTCTAAAATTCATAGAATGATGAGTAATTATAATAAATTTGGATTGAGGTTGTTACTACACACCTGTACATAACTCATAACTAATAATTCAACAATTTTGTTTCAAACTTTACATAAGACACAAAAAAGCCCATCAACAAAACAAATATCTACCTTAATTTACATGAAAAAGTATTTGAGGGTGCATAGATAGATATTGGATAATTCCACACAGATGTTTAATTATTAACCCTAAAAAATCTTTCATAAACCTATCTTGCCTAGATGTGGTGGTGCAAACCTGTAATCTCAGGTGAAAAGTCTGATGCAAGAAGGTCATGAACTTGGGAGCAGATTGGGCTAAGTGGGAATTTTCTTTGTTTGAATCTCCAACAGAGCAGATGTTAGGACTACAGGGGAAAAGAGCAAATCTCAACTGAGGAATTCCCACCATTAGATTGGCATGTGGCCATGTTTGTGGGACAGTTCCTGGGTTGCTGATTATGTGGGCAGACCCCTGTAGGTGGTACCATTCTTGGGCAAATGGACCCAGGCTGTCTAAGAAATATAGTTGAGCAAGCCAGAAGAAGTGAGTCATTAATGGCCTTAATCCATGGCCTTTCTCAGTTCCTGCCTCCAGGTTCCATCCTTGGCTTGGTAGACAGTAACCTGTAAGTCTAATAAACCCCCTTTTCCCCAAGTTGATTTGGTCAGTGTTTTATCACGGTAACAAAGAAACACACCAGAACAGTTATATATAATGTCTATATTATATACCTATGTGTTTTATCAATTAATCTTCATATGCATTATATATAGCATAACTAAGTTACATAAAATATAGCACATATATAACACACATGCATATTACATAAACATGTTGGGGCCACTAAAATGGGGAATTGTGTTCTATCTACTCCATTGTATAGCTTTATTTAAGACAAATATTTGGCTTTGTAATGATAGTTAAAATAGGAGTGTATTTATTTTTATTATTTCATGATGGTGGGTGATATTATTGCAAGAATGTAATATCAAATCTTTGTAGTCATTCTCAGACTTAGTTATAATTAAAGTAAGAAGAAAAGAGTCTGAAACAACCCAGAATTTTTAAAATGTAAACCAAGCGTCACTATTGTATGTGATGAACCCTGACAAGCCTGAAAAGCAGCTAACTCGAGGATGAATAAAGTGTTCTTAACCCACAGCAGGTACCCATCACTACTCGCTACTTGACTGATTGGTAAACCATCCCCACAGATGGTCCACGACGTGAAGACAGACAACCCGGCACACCTCCCACCACAGAGTACAGCCACGAAAAAAACATATTTACACAAAGCAGCACCCAGAAGAGTCCTTCAGACTTGTCCTCATCAGCCCTCATCTAATGGTGACAGCTTCAGACATGGTTCTAAATGTCCCCATCCAATCTAGATCTGGGTTTCAGATGCGATAATTGATTCAGCACTAAATTCAGTTCTTTAAAGAAAGAGTATAAAGGTTGAAATTTGAGCTAACTTAATTTTTTTTCCAGTACCCATGGCGAATATTCCAGGAAAGATGCTGACACTGCAGAATCTCACAGAGCTTTAACAACAGGTTTAGATTTACTTCTTCCAAAATTGTATGGATAAAAAAGTAATCATGGAGAACAGCTGGACACTTCAAATAGCACAAGCTTTGAAACTGCCTCCTCCATTAAAAAAAAAAAGCAGAGCAAAATGCCAAATGCCTCTCCCTTTCTCCTACATTCTGGACCTGGGACCTTTGCTCATCATGACCTACATGATAGTTGCCACCCTGTCAAGATTCCTGGACTTCTTTCTGAATGTTCTCTGTTTCTCTGTTGCTCAAACACTTGGAAAGAAGAGGAAGGAAGTTTTTCAGGGAACCCAACCTCCAGAGTGATGGGAATGAGGCAGGAATGGGGTCAGAAAATGGTGCTGGAGTCCTGGGACATGTGGGAGGGCCCCTCACTGCTGTCAGTCAGGTCAATTGGACTCAAATGAAGCAGAATGGGAGAAAGAACTGTTCCTCCTATTGTCTCCTTTATCCCCAAATTTATCTGAACTAGAAGAAAACATGGATAGCTCATGTTCTGTAGTTCTCTTACTAGCTGTTCCAGTCCTTGTCTGTACTTGATTTTGTAACACACATACATGTATGCATGTGTGTGTCTTGTGAGCACATGTGTATATGTGTGGGTATGAGTGTGTGCCCGTGTATGGGGTGTATGTGTGTATGGCTCCAGGTTGGACACTGTATCACAGATAATAACAGCCTCATTGAAACAAGAATGAACTTGCAAAATTCTCCTTAATGAACCACTTAAAAAATGTTTCTCGGGTTAGAGAGATGGCTAAGTCATCAAAGATGCCTTTAATCATTGAACCTGACAACCAGAGTTCAATCCCTCTAGTATCCACATGGTGAAAGGAGAAAACCAACTTCTGGAAAGTTGTCTTTGGACCTCTATGCATGTGCCAAGGCATGTGTACCCTCCCCACCTATGAATAAGTAAATCTAATAAAATATTTTAAAAAATGTTTCATGAGACATCCAGCCAGAGAAATAAAATACCAACTTTAGACCCAAAAAATGTGACTGGGGATATTTCATCAATCTCATAGCAACTCAGAAGATCTCCAGAGGTGGGAGATAATTAGTTTATTGTGTAGGGTCACCAAATCCCATGAGACACACATTCAGCAGATAATCACAGAAATGGAAACGACAAATCAATGTACCCGCTGGCAGATACAGCATTATTCATTAATCTCAACAAAAATAGAAAATTCAGCCCAAAGATACATGAAGCACATGGCACAGTTCCTCTTAGAAAAATTATTGTTTTTAATTTTATGCATTGAAAAGTTATTTATACTGTGCTTAAAATAGATTGGTTTTCAGAATTTCAAAATAAATATTTTCCCAATAGGATTAATAAGCTCACAGCAAATGCAATTAAAATGACACTCCCTCTACCATGGAAAAGGGCTGACTCATTCCCACATTTACATAAAAATGAGAATGTTCAATGGATCAACTGAATCTTCAAAATAAAATCAAGATAAAGGTAGTGAGTGATCAAAAGTTAGCAATAGAGTAATTCAACATACACTGCTTTAAGATTAGGATAAAATAAACATGAGGCAAACAAACAGAATACAGAATTGGGAAATAAAACAATATGAATTCTCTCTACACTCAGTTGATGTCTGATACAGATGAACAATTTTAGAAGGTAGCTAAACTCTTGGAAACTTTCTGTGCATTCCATATAAAGGCAAAAACTTCAGCCATGTCCCCTAACACATCACACAGAAAGTAAATAATACTTAGAGGCTATAGATTGAAGTACAAAAAATAAGAAAGAAAAAGAAAAAGAAAGAAAGAAGGAAAGGAAGAGAAAGAAGAAAAGAAAACCCCAAAGATACCATAGAAATCTTTTCCAAATAACCTAAGATAATTTTTTAAATCATCATTTAAAACAATATTCATAGCCTGGCAATGGTGGCATATATCTTTAATCCCAGGGTGGTAGAGACAGGCAGATCTTTGTGAAATTGAGACCAACCTGGTCTACAGAGCAAGTTCTAGGACAGCCAAGGCTACACAAAGAAACCCTGTCTCAAAAACCAAAATCAAAACAAAACAAACAAAAACATTTCTAAACTTGAAATAAGAAAAGATCTCCTCATCGTTATACATAAATCACAAGTTAATATATTAAAATGTTATATTCATATTCATCAAAAGAAGTAATTAAATTATAGAAGCACAAATTGAGATCATCTAGTAATATATAACTCCACCATACACAAACTTTTGTCCAGAATGTATCTGAAGAGTGGCTTACGGATATGTGTGCTCATGTGTAAATGGGTTCAGATGCTCATGTATGTGTACATGGAGAAGAGGATGTTGGTGGCTTTCCTCTATCTCCTTATCCCTGGATCTCACAGAGTTCCTTGTTGAACATAGAGCCTAGCCTATAGCCCTACATGTGTACTCAAAGGAAATAGGTTCACATTTTTTTTTCAGACACATGAGAGTGTTCACAGCAGAATTGTCTGTGATGCTTCTTGGGTAGAACATCCTCTACTATGTTCAAAAGTAGAACATAAAAATAAAACACGATGATGCTGAACAGAAAGTGCTGATGATGTGCCAAGACCCAGATCGATTTTCCAGATCCAGTGCTGGGTCAGAAAGGCTATGCTCATCATTATTTCCCCTGCAAAGATGAAAATAAAGAACTTGGAAACTACTTCATTATAGTACTCTTTGGAGGAGAGAACAATGACGGAAGGGTCAAGAGAGATTTTCTTTGACAAAGTTATATCTCACAGGGGCAGTCAGATGAGTTAATCCCTCTTGAAAACTCAAACAGTTCTGCATTTATGACTTTTACATTTTTGTGTTTGAAGGGTATACTTCAAATACAAGTGGGGGTGGAGGTAAAATGTCAACCAAAACATTACTGGAAGATTTACTTTGGTAGCATGTAACCATCTGGTCGATAGCTTTAATGGAAATGTAAATTCAAAGGCAGTCTATGTTGCTCTCACAAAGGAAAAGTCAAGAAGATTTTTGCTTTAAAGTACAATTTAAACCATTTTATAGAAAAGCAATAAGTACAAGGAGACATGAGGAAAGGAAAACAGATTGAAGAGCTAGAACAAAATGAAGCAAAAGCAAACCTACATGTTGTTTGAGCTGTTTGAATGGCCAGGGAGTCCACACCACACAACAGTCGTTCTAGTTAAAACTGGTTGAGACGTGGGGTGTAGTGCAGCTGGTAGCTTGCTTGCCTCTCATGCACAATCCTTAGTCTCCATCCCTAGCACCATACACAGGCCTATAGTCTCTGCAATCAGGAGTGGGGACAGAAGGATCTGAAATTCAAGATCATCCTGTGCTACATAAGACTTTGAGGTTAAGCCTGGGCAACAGACAAAAAACAAACCTGGTTGAATAAATATCTTATAACATCAATGATAGCAATGACAAATGGCTCACACCCAGAATATAGGAGAACTGATAAGCCAATAATTAAAAGTCAAATAATAAGTAAAATACAAAATAGGCAAGAATAAAAAGTAGGACCATTCCTCCAAGTAAGTATATCCAAATGGTGACTTAATAATGCAGAGGAGCCTCCATTTCAGACAGCAGAGAGATCACATCAAATGACAATGAGAGACTGGCAATCACTTAAACACTGCCAGCCTTAAGTCTGAGATCATGTGACACAGCAAGAATGCTCAGCACTAGCGGCAGGAGATAGGTCCTAAGTCCCTTGGTAAGCTTTGTATCTGTATTTGTTAAATCTCAATACATTTACGCCCAACAACTAAGCCATTCTACCTCTATCTACATTCAGCACACACAAATATAAAGGACATTCACAAAATATTTATGAAACAGGTCTTGAGAAATGGCTTAGCAGTTAAAGCCTGCCCAAGTAAGCAAGAGGATCTGAGTCTGGATCCCCAGAATCTATGTAAACTCAGTGTGACTTACTCATGGTTCCAGCCTCAGGAGCTGAGGACAACTCTGGGTTTGAATGAGAGACACTGCTTCAAAGAAAATGACATAAAAGCAAAGAAAGACAATTCCTGGCATTGAGCTTGGGGATCCACAAGCGCATGCACACATATTTGCAGGCCATATACATACACATGAGGAAAAAAGAATATTTTTAAAAATATTAAAAATCGCCCTAACATTCAAGTAAATGTTAAGGAGTTACCCATTGATGGGGATCAGTATAACTTTCTTTAGGACACTGTATAATGGTGACCATAAGTGAATGAAAATTATGCACATTAATATAAATGCAGACAAAATGTTTGCTGATAAGATAAGCCAGGTACTTAAAGAAAATATTCTGAACTCTTCTGTATAATTCAGCTTTTAAATTTATGAAATAAAATTTAGATCTTAAAAGTTAGAACACCAGTGGTCTTTCAGTTGCAGGGAAGGCAAGTTGGGGTACTGACCATTTGTACACTGATCTAGTGTTCATGTTGATAATTCTTAGTACTAAAAGTTTTCAGTTATTGTACTTTCCTGTAAGTAGTGTGCATTCCTCTAAGTGTCCTTTCATGGTTGTATGCCATAATATAATGTCTTAAATTAACGCTTAATGTAAATTTGTTTCTTAGACAAATAAATTATCTAAAATAATATCTAATGCCAGAAAAAGATTAACGGCTTCAACTTTTCTAGAAAACTGAGAGAAATACAACAAAGTCCAAAAAAAATCTGGAAATAACTAATGTGTAAAGAAAGTACATATGAAAAAGAGGCACACACATACACAGGAGTATACACAATGAGCATAACCAATTAAACACATTAAAATCTCATCAGACTTGATGGATTTGGATGTCAGTAGCTGATAATTCCTACTAGTTCAAAAAATGATAAGCATTGGATCTGTGTAAAGAGGAATTAGTGCTATTCAATCATATGGATATGGCTACTGAGAAGAATTTGAATATAAGACCATGCTATGTAAATACAATGAATTTAATTAAAATCAGAATCTGAGGTCCTGGGGAGAGGGATTCTCCGTGGTAGAGGACATAGTTGTACAAGCATGAGGATCTGAATTCAAAACTCCCCAGAACCCATAGAAGCAGCAGTTACACTAACTTGTATCTGAGATCACACAGCTAAGACAGTTGGTAAACAGAGGCAAGTTAGACCAGCTAGTCTAGTCTAGTGTATTCAGTGGGGAACAACAAAAAGCAAGAAACCAGCAGATGTAACCCTCAGGAGGAGGATCATGAGGTCTGAATTCTACACAAAGATCTACAGTCAACTACAGAATGATCAGAATGATGAAGGTGAAATAGTCTTTCCCAGAAGAGAGCACACCAATCGGTTATCCAATGCCAAACATTCAACGCTAAAAACATGTCTATATGTTACATTATAGGTACTAAGCAGACTGGATTTGTGTGTTTTGGAATACACACAAATACACACACACATATGTAACAACAATTATAAAAAAGGAATCACAGTTTTGGAAAAGAACGAGGAGGGGTAAGGGAAAGGTTTGGCAGGGGGAAGAGAAAGCTCTGGAGAAAGCATGTCTATTTTGATCTTGGCATTTGTTTGCTTTTGTGAGGTGATGGTTTAACTCGCTGTTTTTCTGTGAATGACCTTGATCCTCCTGCCTTCCACTTCCAAACGGTGAAATAGCAGCTACATATCACATGCTTGTCCAGCTTCAGCATACTTAGCAACACTATTTTCATATGAAGGTTATGACATCTTAGCTCTTCCTTAAGCTAAGAAAAAATTTGTAGAGCATTCCACTTCTTCAGGTGAAGACATGTATCTCTGAAGGTGAATGATTCCCTCATCTCCTTCTCTTTCTACAAAGGCCTAAAATTAAACTTTACACTAATCATTTGAAAGACTTTGGCAGTATGATGTATCTCTAACAAGACGTTTCTATCTCTCCATTTATAAATGTATATAGACTTTGAAATATGGTAGAGACTCAATGTCAATAAAGGGTATTTCTGAGCGATTGAATCTGAAATGGTTTCTGTAATCTTCATATTCACCATCTATGTGTTGCTTAAATTCTTTATAAATAGCATATTTATAAAAAACATAAATAGAATGACTTATAAATATCATAACCCAAGCCAAGGCTTTTATGTTAACCATACTAGCTTTGTACATTATTATTATTTCCTTTTATATTTAAGTAGTTTTTCCTTTTAGTAGTTTAAATAGTTTTAATTTTCCTTAAAGATAATAACCAAAGGAATAGAGATATAGCTCAATAGCTAAGAACTTATATTTCTCTTGCAGGTGAACCAAATTTGGTTCCCAGCACCCATGCATGGTTTACAACTGCCAGTGACTCCAGCTTCAAGGAATCTGATGATCACTTCTGAGCTCCAAAAGTCTCTTCTCTTCACTCAAGTACACACACACACACACACACACACACACACACACTGGTAACTAAGTGGTGTTCCTTGGGCGTGTAGCTGAGTGTTAAAGTACTTGTCTGGCATTTGTGAAGGACTGGATTGAAAGAGACTCAACTCAGCTTGTAGAATTACTCTCTGCCAGCAAGAGCTCCAAGCTGACATGAGTTCCCAAGACCAATAAAACTGGAGATAGATTTAAATGAGGAAATGCTGTCTTTGTTTTGTTTACAGGTAAAAAGAATGTATCACAGCCCTCAGTTGCATCACAGTGGGGCTTAGAGTAAACTTGTCATGAATGTACCTCAATCATGGATGACCACCCCCAACCACAATCCCATAAGCTGACTAACCCCCTTTCATACACACCATGGCTGTTAAAACCTCCGACTGCCCAGCACCCTTGGACCAACCTTTCAAGTTTAAAATTTACAAGCAGAGCCAGTAGGTCATAGATATTTGATTTTGTCCCCATGACTTATTTTCAAAGGAATGTGGAGAGGCATTATCTTGCTACATCCCACCAATTTGCAAATCTCTCTCAAATAAGAAATATTCAAATAGCAAGCCATGGAGCCTCAGACTGAAAGAGAATATGTCAATTAGCTAAGATCCTTTGGCATTTATAGACCTTACTTGCCAATCCTGTAATCATAACGTAGCCTTTAATTCAGAAAGAAACTGATAGAAACAGTGTCTATATTCCTGACAATGATCCACACATTGGCCATTATGCCCCCCAACAGCTCTGCCTACTTCATAGTACATGACACACTCTAAATTCTGTCTCAATCTCTTTCTTAAAGGATAAGGTGCCATATTGTGTCTTGAAGTAATCACAAGGATGTTCTCAAATGCTGGATATACAACTGACTGAAGGAGGAACTGATCAAATCACTGAATTCTTAACTCATCTTACACATTAAATTTTATTTTCTCTCTAAAGTATTTTCTGCTGTCTGTAGGGTTTTTCTGAGCGGCCATGCTTTACTTGACTAGTTGTTACACTACTTGTCTCTTGTCTACCCAGCTCACGATAGACTCTTGGGTTTTACTTGAAAATACATGATTCTGTAACTAAATAGCAGATCCTCAAAATATAACTTCCACTGAGTTGTGTTCTCCATGACAGTTACATTCATAATCTTCAGCCTTCTACAGAGTTCTGATTAAAGCATTTTATCTTTGAGTCAAGGAGAGCAGCAAGAAATGAGACTAACTCATGATAAATATTTCAGTAGAGATTGAACCCTTAGTACAATTAATCTTTTTCATGTAGTTCAAGCAAATTATACAGAGGTTGCCATTTTTGTATCTTTCAATTCCCTTTGCCCTGATCCTTTCCCTAACAAGGTATAAGAAACAGTTCATCTGATGGTGTATGAAAACGGCTCACTGAGAACAATAAAGACAGCAATCCTTGATTGTTTTCAACATGGCAACCACGAATATCTTACGTTATATTCAAGTTTATTGAAAAGCATAACCTTGGCTGAAAATGTCCATGGGATAAATGGATAGGAAATCATGTTGATTAGCAAGGAAAAAGGCAATTTTTTTAAATATCATTATTGCCTATTGAATATTTGAGAGCTAATTATGGTTTGGTGGTAGACCAGTTGCCTAGAACGCCCAAAGCCTTAACCCATCATACCACTTTATATACAATTCTGTTAATGTGCATATCCTTAAGCAGAATTGATATGAAATTTTTTTCTTCTCTCTTCAAATTATACTTTAAAGTGTTCCCAATTTCTTTTTATGATCAGACTTGCTTGATTCTTTCTAAGTTTTCTTAATCTTGAATTTTTAAATACTGTTTCAGTGGTCACTATCCAAAACAAATAAGTGGTGTATTTCGATAACATTATTAGTGTCACATTCAGATCTTGACCTTTCATCTTTTGATGGCTGTCATTTTAGCAGGAAGATCTTCAGAATTTTCTCTCAACATCTCCCTCTCTTCGTCCTCTGGCCAGTCATCTCCTGGCCTTTTTGTCACTGCCCATTTGTCTTCTACCCTGCTCTTCATCCTCTTAGCGGGCCCATCATCTCACGTTCCCATTCCTAACCCTTATAAGACCGCTCTGTAATGTTAATATTTGCTTCTTCTTTTTTTTAATCAATGCCATACTTTAATTTCAGCACTTGGGAGTCAGAGGCAGGTGGATTTCAGAGTTATAAGGCCAACCTGATTTAAATAGAGTTCTTGGAGAGCCAGGGATACATAGTGAGACACTGACTAAAATTTTTGTGATTGAAAATGCATTTCAGAAGTCTGTGCTGTACTTATTATAGAGCCGTCTCCACTACATAGTCATTCATCTTTCCTAGAACTGAGTTTCCCACGTTTGTACCTTTATTTATTCTGTATACTTTGAGAGTTTCAATTGGGCTTTTATATTTGATTAGATAGTAGAGTGTGAGCCTTCATTTATTAACCTGAAATATAACTCATAACTTTTTCTGTTACTGGATTACCAATATCATTTTACAGGGTACTATGATTTTCTATCTGCATATGAGCTTTCCAAGAAGATCTTTCTGGCCCCACAATTCCTAGACTACTAAACATGACATTTGTGAATATGAACCAGAAGTTTTTGTTCTAAAAAACTAGGATGGATATATTAAATTTTCTTGACTGGTTTATGAGGCAAATCTTTCAAATATGAAATGTTCTAGTGTTGTCTGTGAAGAAAATCTCATTAAAATCATGTGAGTATTTCTATTTTCTTCTCTCCTCAAATTATTTTTATATGATTCCTAATTTCTTTTCCTATTCATACTCCTCTTGCTTTTCCTGTGTGCTTAGTCTTGAATTTTTCATACTGCTTTGGTAAAGGAAAACAAAATGTGTGGTATTTTTTGGTGCCTCTTTGGTGTCGCATCCAAGTCTTAAGCTGCATTGAGGCTGAAGGCTGGTTTGTCCATGCGTTTCCTAGCGTGTGCTTTCTCATATATTGCCTTATCTGAACTCCAAGGGCCTTCGGTGAATCGCTACACATCTTCCTCTTTGGAGCAGACTGTGGGCTTGATGGCTGAAGGCAGGAACTTCTCAAAGAAGGAGGCCATAACTACCCACGAACATGGAGTGCTTCCATTTTGTCCTTGTACTACAGACTCCTGGCTCCTTAAAACTCAAAAGCTTAAACCAATTCCCAGGAAATAACCAGGTGAACCTAACAGGAGACATTTTGGTTGTTTCACAAAGCAAGAATACACATAGAGTTATAAATATCCCCTGTTATTTATTATAATAGTTCTATTTGAACACTTTAAAAAAACAAACGAATCTCTCTGAATCAAAGGACCAAAATGACAGGGTCAACCTGTAAACAGATGAACTGGTAGGCAGAAAACAGAAGTTTTGAAATGTTTGAAAGCTAGGTTAATTTTCTCAGGAACCACCTTGCATGAGTCAGTTCTCTCCTTCTGCCATGAAGGTCCCAGAGGTAAAATCCAAAGCCCTCATTCTTGGTGGCAAGAGCCTTTGCCCCACTGATCCGTCTTGCCAGTCACATACTTAGATTTGATGCTCATTGCTATTAGGACATGATGTGCCTCTTACATCTGCACACAGAAATGCCCAGAATATAAAAACTGTCATAATTCGAATGTCTGTGTGATTGCTTTTCCACTTCCTTGGTTTCATTTCTAGGAAGAACACTATTCTCTATCGCTTGTTTTTCTTCTTGTTTTTTGTTTCTGTTCTCTCATCTTATTTTGTATCACTTCTTAGTTTGACACTTTGTCCCTGGTACGAGAACAGATTTGCTCTGACGTCACCTTCATCTTTCTGGTGCTTTTATTTTTGTATTAGTTTCTTTCCTGACTTTAGTCAACAGCTTCTTCAATTTCAGCCTTATGGTGTTTATAATGTTATTTTAGTTTGTCAGCCTCTCCAATTTGCCCATTCCTTTAAGGAAAAAAAAAACCCTCACTGTTTATGTTGACCCAGAGGTCATCACCTTGAGGTAATTCAAATAATATATGCTTTCTCATTTAACTGTCCTTATCTTTCTTTTCTCCTGATTTTTATAGCTGTTAATGTGTGTACATAAATCTAATACTGGCATAATTTTGGTGACTATAATATTTGACTCAGAATATTTGTTAATTTTTCTGAATTTGTGTAGAGGTTGGGAGCCGTGCAGGGAGAATGTGCCGCTTCATTTTTTGTTTTTAATCAAATTGTCATTTTCTAGCTTTCTGCAGTTGATGAGACATCCGGAAGAGCCACAGGGCTCAGGAGTTTTATTTCCCCTCCTGTCATTCACTAGAAAGCCTGTCAGTCAGTGTCACACAACTGAATCAAATAACAAGATGATGCACCTTCTGCTCTGTCCCTCCTTGCTCCAATTACCTGCTGTTCTCTCCTCTTCAGCTCACCCTGTCCTGGGTGGCCAGTAGGATGAATCACGAACTCAGAGAATAAAGGGATACCAGTGCCCAGAGGATTTTCGGTTGGGAAGAGGAGAGAGAGAACTGTCAGAAAATCTCCAGATTTGGGGCTGAGACTCTTGTTTTTGCTCCCCCAGACTGGTATTTGTGATTAATATTGATCTCACAAAGTATTAGAAATGTGGGTAGAGACTCAAATCCACACAAAAGACCACAGGCACGCATTGTGAAGGCAGGTTTAAAAAAAAAAAAAGCAAAACAAAAGAAACCTGCATACCAGCTGCTAGCCCAAAAAGTATGGATGCCACATAAGACACTGAGAGGCAACATCTTCCCCAGAGGAAGGTAGATGCTCGCTTCCAGTGATTTCACGCATGGAGTCTCCGCAGTTGCTAGACCTGTGTCAAGCACCCATGGTGTGCATGCCATAACACATGTTAGCAGGTCAGATGACAACTTTTGGGCGATGGTTGTCTCCTTCGCCCTGTGGGTCCTTGGGACTGAAGCATCCTTACCCACTGAGTCATTACCGCAGCCCAGTTTAGCATATGTATCCATTCATGTTTTGTGTATATGTGTGTGTATATATATATATGTGTGTGTGTGTGTGTGTATGTAATTTTGTTTTTCATTTTATTTTCTCACATAGTCATACAGAGACTCAAAGCTTTCTCTTTACCAAGAAGTAGAATTTTATAACATAACGCATTCTTTTATTATTCTTCTTTAAAAAAAATTATTCTTTGTCTTTCACATCATGCATCGCGATTCCACTCGTCTCCCATCCCCTCACATCTGCCCTCTGACCCTGCAACTGCCCCTCAAAATAAAAGAAAGTAAAATTTAAGATTAAAAAGAGAAGAAGAAAGGGGAAGTCTCATCATAGAAGCTGCAGTGTCTCACAGTGAGTCACACAGTAAACCTTTTTATCCATACACCTTTACGTGCATGCATTCATCGCAACGACCTTGCGACTACCCAAGCCCAGAGCCAGGGTTAAGTGTTGGCCCACCCCAACATCCACCCCATCCGTGATCTGTTAGAGTACAGGTAGGGAGGGGGCAGTCATGTAGACCCAGGACTGTGGGATCTTCATGACACAGGGCAGCAAAGGGATGTTCATAAAAAGTCCTTTACATGCCTAAATCATTTCTCCTCTGTGGCTTTCATGGTCACTGTATGGATTTTCTCATGCTCATTGTTTTAGACAGTGTTTTGAAGAGAACTCCTCTTCATGACTTAATGATGTAAGTTTGGACTTTGTAACTTTCAGGGCACATGCATGTCTAAGGGTGCTGTGTCATCAATTGCCTTGTGCAGAAGAGACACTTACCTGCAACTCTAACCAATGTGGGATGCTTTGCGTCATCTCTGCCAGTAGCTGCTCATCAATAGTAATGGTTGTACCAAGGCAAGAACTCAACAGGGGTCAATTGATTTCTCAAAACTGTACTTTTAAAATGGCTGTAAAGGAAAAATATCATTGTGAGTTTAACAGTGATTGATAGTTAATTATCTGTACAAATTCTTCCATTGTTTTTTTTTAAACTGGAGTCCTATTTTTCTAAAAAAATATATCCATGATTATGTTGCATTATCTCCTTCTCTGCAATGGATCCCTCCTTATTTGAAATATCTTTCATTTTGTCATTTGCATTTTAATTTGTTCAAAGTCATTTTATATTAAAAGAAATATATTAGTTTTTTAGGTAATAAAAATCTATCAGTATTTTATAATATGCTTTCTCAGTCTACTGTCAAAATATGAAATTCCTTCAACCACCTAAGATTATACTTCTGCTAAAATTATATCTCTGCTTTAATATTTGTGTAGATTTATTTCACTGAAATTACATGGTAATACATCTATACTTAATGTGATGTTAGATAGGATTCTAACATAACTCCACAATTTATCCAAACACAATTTATTGAATTAATTATCTTATCCATCACTTGAAATTCCAATTATATTATATAATAAGTGGTTATAATAAGTTTTCAGGCCTATTTCTCATGTGTATAGTCATTTCCACTACCCTGTTTGTCTTTTCCTGGGATGGATTTTACTCTTGTAGCCTTTGTACGGACTAAAATCTTCTATTTGCCTCATCCTTTTCCTTACAGGTGACCGAGGATGGATAACTTCTCATGTATCCACACTGAAATGTTAAGGAGAATTAGCCTGAAATCAGTATCAATATTTTATTAAATCTATGAATCCAAAAATGTAAAAGTAATATATTTTAAAAGAAATTATCTCTTAGCAAAATGTGATTTTGTTACTCTATGTGACCTAGATAGAGTCAAGTCGAGCAGAAGAATATATCTGGTGCCATCTTAACTCCCAAATAAGTAATTTTTATTAAACTGACAAATAGATCAGGTCAAGCTACCAAAGAATACATCCTTAAAGTAATTTTTGTTTTTTGTTTTCTTTAAAAAAAAAACTCTGTCATTCAAATAAAGGGCTGTAACTATTCTATAACAACAATAAAGTTGTAAAGGAGATTCTGTCTGAGGCCTGTCCTTCATCTCATGACTGTCTTTTTCAGGATAAAACTCTCCAGTTTGGTACAGCATTGTTTTCTCTTCCTCTTGTTCTGGGATTCACCCTAAAAAGTTAGCACCAAACTCAAGGTCACCTAGATTTCCTCCTGTGATCTAGATTTGTAGTTTCACACTTTTATACTTAGGTACGTGATCTAGTTAGATTTAGTTCTGTGAAGGCTGTAAGGTATACGTCTAGTTTTTCTGTGATAAATGCACATCCGATTGTTCGAGCAACACTGACTGAAAAGACAGTGCTATCTCCAGTGATTTGTCTTTCTTCTTTTGTCAAAGATTAGTTGGCTATTTCTGTGCGGATCTATTTCTGGGCTCTCTATTCTCTTCCACTGATCTGTGCACTCCATCTTTAGCTGGCACCATGCGGGCTCCTCACTGTGGTTTTTATAGTAAGTCTTGACGTCAGGTGATACACTCTTTTGAAATTGACTCTTTCGTTTCAACAGAACTGCCAGCCAACAACACAATGGTTCTGTTTATGGCATTTTCTTTTCTCTACTCTCTAATGGTACAAAAGTGAAATGAATTAAATAAATCTTAAATGTTGATCTTTCCTGGATTTGGCAATTGCATGGAAAACACTTGTGACACAGGGAAGTGGCAGTAAATTGCCATGGAACCATGAACACAACCGCCGTGTGTTGTGTTCCTAAGCGTGGATGCTCAGGTTGGACATATTAAGTGCATTTTCTTTGTTTAAGTATCTTTCAATTAAAATGAATTCACAGTTCATAACGTTATTGTAAGTTGGGAAGCATCTACATGGTGTTCACTGTCCCCGATCTTTTGTCTTATTAACTGTAGAATCAGTGTGTCGTGTACACAAATACCTTGATGGTAATTTGAGAGGCACTGTAAGAATTTAAAGATCAAAGTAGGAGAATTGACATCTTAGCAGTCTTAAATCTTTCGGTCTTCAGGGAATTAGTTCTTTGATGTAGTTTTTGAGTTGTGTAATTATCAGCGTCTAGAATCTACACATCTTTTGCTTGACTTTTATCTAAGTGTTTAATTTTGTTGAGCGTTGCATTAATAGTGTTGATGTTCATTTTATCTTCTAGTTGCTGATCACTGTACATTGGAAAGCAATTTTTTATATCAAATTGTCTTGTATTACTTCACCTGCCCTTTGGTGCATTCTAGGAGTTTTTCTGTATCTTAAAAGAGAACTGAGTCCCAAAAACTTTCCTCTGACCTCCAGACACAGGTGCTGTCACATACACACACACACACACACACACACACAACCTCACACTTATACACACATCAAATAATTATATACAATGGAATTCTCTACATTAACCGTCCAGTAAATGCAAGCAAGGAAACATCCATGTTATGCTATGCCATTATTCATTCATTCATTCATTCATTCATTTCATTAATTTTCCCATTTTATGACCTTACCTAGGGCTAGTAGTTGGATGTTGTATAAATTTATGAGAGAGGAATTTCTTGCATGTTTTTAATTTTAGAGGGTCAATGGCCTGTTTGTCAACAAGAAATTATATATTCCTGGTAAGTTGTGATATATTATTTGTCAGATTGTAGAAATTCCTCTCTTCCTAGATCATTGAGAGATTGTCATCAATGAGATGTGGTAGATCATGTGGAACTCTTATTACAATAACTAATAATTCTTTTTAAATTTACCTTCATGGTGAATTATATGGTTATAGTTTTTAAATGGTGGCTCAATATCCTATACTTAGTATAGAAGTATAGATCTAAAATATGTGATTTATGCATCATTAAATTTGTTATGCTAATGATAACGAATAAATTTATTCTTGATATTCTTTTATTCGTATATTTTATGTATGAGTGCTCTGTTTGCATGTACACCTGCATGCCAGAAGAGGGCTTCAGATCCCATTATAAATGGGTGCTGGGAATCGGACTCAGGAACTTTGGAAGTGCAGCCAATGCTCTTCACCACTGAGCCATCTCTCCAGCCTATTCTTGATATTCTTGCAATGTCTATGTGAGATATGCATTAGATAAGCATATTTTGAGATTAATAATATTAAGTCTCAGAATGATTAGTAATTATTGTTTTGTTATTAAATAACTTGTGGCAAGTAAGTAAGTGTCTGTTCCTTAAGTGTTTGGAATACTCTGCCATTGATCTCTCGTTTTACTCTGCCATTGACCTAGTCTCTCGGCTGTGCTCTACCAGTGACCCTGCTCTCAGGGTGTTCTTACAGCTTTTTATTTGCTCAATGTCGTTAATTGTCTGCTCTTCCTATTCAGCCTTTTCTGACTGTCTATTACTTTGAGTGAACTTTGGAATTTTATGACTCCTACGAAATGAATTTGTTTTATGTAACTTGCCATATATGAGGCCATAGATTTGTGTATTACTTTGTTGTCTCTTAATATTAATAAAATAATATCACTTTTGATGTTGACAATTCATATTCTTTTTGACTTAGCCCATCTAAGGATTTATTGGTGTGTGTTGTCTTCTTAAGAACAGACTTTTGGCTTCGTAGACTATTTTTCCTGTTTTTTATGTTTCTGATTTGTGGGGAGTTCTTTACTTCTATATATATTTTTTCTAGCTTCAAGCTTAAATTGATCTTATTTTCATAAGTCAGAGTCCTGGGTAATTGGATTTATATCTTTCTTCCTTTGTCCTCACTTAACTGCTGTGGATTTCCCACTGGGCATTGATGTCACGTAGTCCAATATTTCAATAAGTAGCACTTATTTCATTTGATTCAGATAACATTTCCCTTGAAACGTGTTATTTTGTTTGAGCATTCTGTTTTGTTTTGCTTTGTTTTTCTTTTGAGAGAAAGTCTTACTCTACAGCAAAAAATATCTCAAAAAGCATTATAAGGCTCTACAGATCTTGCAACTATTCTCCTGCCTCAGCTTTCTAAGTGTGGGAGTTCTAGGCCCCTCTATCACGACCAGGAGAGAAATGTGACATCCTTTGTTTTTATTAGCTATTCTCTCTCTCTCTCTCTGTCTCTCTCTCTCTCTCTGTCTCTCTCTCTCTCTGT
>LOEQ01004789.1:0-18354 GCA_001685075.1 Bramus lutescens | reverse complement strand
CCTGCTGAGATCACATTTTTTTTTCCTCAGTCTCAGATTCCAGCTCATGGGATGATGTCACCCATGTTGAGGATGGGTCATGCTATCTTCATTAACTCCATCAGAAGAATTCCCTAGAACTTTCTCCAGAGGATAACCTAAGCTAGGTAATTCCTCACAGGCATAGCCAGAGGTTCGTTTCCTGGGCTATTCTAGGTCAATTCAAGTTGACAATAAGTACAAGCCACAACACAGCAGGAGCAACTGCAGTCTGGTGATAACTAAGTGGTCGAGTCATGGCTATAATGCGCTGCTTGTGATTGGACATGGCTGATAGGGTGAGAGCACAGAAACCAGTAAACACAAAGCGCCAGACTGTTTGAAGACCTGTCTGTGCATTCTGTCTCTGAGTGATTAATTGATTGATGATTGATGTCAGTGAGCTTGTTCAACATCCTGAACATGCAGAGGCCATCTTCGGGCAGTCAGAGGAGATGGATAGAGTCCAGACACCTGCAAGCATTTGGAGCAATGCCACACTTCAGGTTAGCCACCTGTCCTTCCTGTTACGAAAGGGTCTCGCAGGTATTGGACAGCCAGATCCCTGGGACTGAAAATGAAATAGAATGGCTTTCAAAGGTCCCAAGCTTTACAGCTGAAACTTGTTCAACTCCTGCTCCAGGACATGGTTGTACCCTGAAGCACTCTTTCGTAGTGTGCCTATAACAAATTATTCCAGACACAGTGACTTAGAAAGAAGAGAAATGTATTATTTCCCCATCTCCAGTTCAGGAATCCAGAAGTCCAAAGTCAGCATCACTTTCTGGGAATCCAGGCATCAGCGGGGACTGACCACATGTGGAATCTTTAAGAAGTATCTGGTTTTACTCTTTCATTTTCTACAGGTGGCTCTTGGCATGAGTACTTTGTGAAACTACTCCATCCGCAGCTTAGCATCGACTTGACTGTCATGTCTCCCTCTGCCTCACGCTCACTTACAAGGACACTTGTCATTCAATGTAGAGACAACCCAGCTGGCAATAATTTCTCCATTTCATGGTCCTGAACTCATTGTGTCTCTACAGATTCCTTTTCCACATAAGAGACCCCTTGCAATTTCAGGGTTATAATGTAGACATGATGTTTGGGCGGCTACTCTTCAGTCCACTGTATAAACACCATCTAGTACATGATACTCCCTCCAGACACTGCTGATACCCTGCAAGCCACACCTTGTCCTGCTGCTGTGGCTTCTTTTGCGATGGTAGAATAACCAGAGTACCTAAGATTCCTTGAGTGACCACCACAATGCTTACCTATTATATGGAGATGGTAATTTCATTTGACTTAGCAGCATGTGTCCACCCATTTAGAACTTGTCTTTGCTCTACATAAACCAACCTGCTTTTAGTGCTGTGTTACCTATAAAGTCGGTGAGTCACAGAATGAGTGGGGAACACAACCAATGTCTGAGAGGTAATTCTTAGTAGGGTCATGCTAATGCCTTCAGCAGGTCAAGCTCCTAGCCTCTACTTTAACCTGCCTCCTTCTGTGTGAATCATCCCGACTTAAGCAGCTCACAGACCATTTCATTCTTTAGGTATGAGGTCTTTCTTCAGTTTATCCATGAAGATGGGCTAGCATTGGTGCTGTTTGGATGAAGATAATGTTTCCCCTTTCCTTCATTCTTTCTCCTTTCTTCCTTTCTCTGTTACCTCTCTTTGTTTCCTCTTCTGTCTCTCATTTTTATTACATTCTCTTTCTTTTTTCTTTCTTTCCACCCCCGCTCTTTCTTTTTGTTTTTGAGACAGGATCTTGTTATACGGCCCAAGCTATCCTCACACTGGGGATCTTCTGAAGCCTCCCCAGTGCTGAGATTGTAAGAGTGTGCCACCATGCCTAGTTATGTGCTCCCTTTAACCTGAATGTGTTTTACAGAGGAGGAATGGGAAGAGAACACAGTGTGTGATGGAGAAAGGGGAAGAAATTTAAAATAAAAAAAAACTTTTAAAAAGAAATTGAACTCCTAACCATGGAATCAAAACTCAACTAAAAATATACTTAAAATAAACAAGGGAAAGTTGGGTTGGGGGGGTCCTCAGTGTGCTAAACTACACTTCCATCACAAAAGTTCCTTTCTATGATTCTTTTCATCATTTAGTTTCTGGATGCCCATGAAACCCCAACAAGGTTTTCATCACAAACCTAAATTTGGAGCGGATAGCTTAACCTTAGTCAACAAACACATCCTAGAAACAATATTTTCAATGAGCAAAAATAAACAGGCTGAGGAGAAAGAACTTGTGCATTAGCTCATGACTTCACATCATGAAGAAACACATAAGGTGTTCAGCAACCCAGGAGCTTTGCTGGTCTTTTGAAAGCAAACTCTGAACTCTTTAATTCTTGTCTGAAATTCCTGGGCAACCGGATCAGACGGTCACCACCATGGTTAGGAATAAACGGAGAGAAAAAGGCAGGAAATGATTATTGGGTGTATACTCCTCTGCGCACATGTGTCGTTAGGCATTCAGTAAGTTATGTTAACAAGAAAGCAAAAATGAAGGAGATGCATTAAGATAGAGACCCCTATTCAGGCCAACTGCAAGCTTTATAATCATAATGGAAACAGTAAATGCCATGCAACAGGAAATGGAAATTTTGTTCTCTTTATTATGAATGTGTGTGTTTTCGTGTGTGTGTGCGCGCGGGTGCCCATGGGTATATGCATATGTGTGTGTTCCTTCTGTCTTTCACGGTAGCATGAGCTGGAATTAAGTGATGGATGATCCTTTGCCGCCAGGTCTTTGTGAAAAAAAATAACTGCGTATAAAGCCTCAACTCTTCTCAAAGTAGAAGTACTGGATGCCCCTGCCCCAGAGGGGGGTTATATGCTGGTTCTCAAGCCAACTTTTGAAGAAAATTGCATCTCCTCTTTCCAACTAAGATGCAGCAGTTTCTCCCACAAATACCATCTGCTGGGATAGCACACCTGTTTAAGAATGAGGACCGCGGATCCTTGGCAAATGTTTTGTTTTGTTCTCATGGGAACTGAATTCCTCTTTTTCTTTCTTTTTTTTTCCCCGACAAGCAACAAAACTCTAGTTGCCATGCTTGCTTTTTAAGCTACATATATTTTGTTAAATAATAGCATTTTTCTCAGATTAAGAAGCAACCCATATTCATTGCAAGGACTTTAGAAATCTGGATAATTGAAGAGTAAATATTACAGTTCCCAAAAGTTCCAACCGTGACAAATGACCACTATTTGTAATTAACTGCATTCCCTTTGAGGCTTCTTGCTATTTACGTGAATACACAATGCAGCATCAGGGTATGTAGAATATTAGTTCCCATCCATTGTAGTGAATGTAAAATCACTAGGGTTTCCTGAACTCAAATGTTAGTTTATATCAAATCACTAGAGTTTTCTGAGCTTGACTATTCTTCAAGATTTGATTGTATAAGTGATCTGTTTCTCTTTTAATATTGATATTATTCTGGGTTCTTCAAAGAAACCACACTACAGTATATGTGTGCCAAAAGGATTGGTTTCTGTTGTCAGCTTGATACAAACTAGAGTCACCTGAGAAGAGGGACCCTCAGCTGAAGAACTGCATTCATTGGCCAGCGGCATGTCTTGGGCATGATTGCTAATTGCTAATTCATATAGGTTGACCCAGCCTACTCTGAGCAATGCCACTCTGGGGCATGTACACCTGGGATATATATGAGAAAAAGCTATATGAACATAAATTAGACATACTAAGCCAGTAAGCAACATCATTCCTGGGTCTCTGCTTCAATTTCTGCCTTTAGTTTCTGCCCTAACTGATAAACTGAGCATGTAAGCCAATGAAATCTGTTCCTCACCAAGTTGCCTTTGGTAAATGGTGTTTACCACAGCAACAGAAATCAAACTCCAACAGCACCCTTATATACATAGATATGTGTGTACATATAAGCATAGATGGGGTAGTGGAGGAGACGGAAAACAAGCTATTTACTATTAAAAAAATGGTCAATGGATATACAGACCACTTGATGGGGAAAGTGCAGGCCACAGAAGTGTGAGGACCTCAGTCCATATCATCAGAACTCACATCATGCTGGATGTGGTCACATTCATCTATAACCCCAGGGCTCTGACAATGAGATATGGGTAGAGAAAGAAACTCCCAGCAGTTCACAGGCCAGAAACCTAAGAGTGCAGATGCAGCCATGAGCAACAGAGATCGTCTCTCAAACAAAGTAGAGGGTAATGACTGATGCTCGAGGTTGTCCTCTGACATTCACAATTCGTGTGAATCCACATGTCACGGCATGTGTGTACCTGCACGCGCGCGCGCGCACACACACACACACACACACACACACACACACACATACACAAAATGGTTCGTGTGAGTATAAAAGCTACTAAACTCAAACAAGCAGAGTGAGTACATACTGTAGGAGAGCCAGAGAGAGCTGATGCTACAGATGAAATTTGCAGACGGCTAAAGCAGTCCCACTGGCTGGGGGAAGAGTTCATCAGGCCATCAACCGATTGAACCCCACCCACATTCTGAATGTGAAACTATTCTATTCATGTCCACAGAGTCAATGCTAATCTTGCACAGAAACTGTCTGACAGAAGCACCTAGAATAATTACTGACCAACACTGTCTTGGTGTTCTGTGATCCATTTACTTGACACATCAAATTAACCATCAGAGTAAATAAACTTTTACTTAATCAAACTTTATGAATTCATACGTGGACATGCTTAACCCTAGTTCCCTTCCTCTCGTGCCATCCCCATGCCATTAGCTAACTGGAATTGACGTATCTGGAGAAATACCGTCTTTATCTTGTAGTCCACCTGTCTCTGATTGTCTGACGTAATGCCACTATCCATTGCTACCAATCATTCCTCTGTGACTTTGAGACCGTGTACTGCGTAGTCCTTCACTGTCCCCAGCAGGACACTGTCCCTCATGCCCTGCTCCTCTCTCTGCAGCCCTGCTTTAACTGCAGCTCAAGCTTTCAGAATGAAGCACCTATCTGGTCATCTCCATCATACTTCATAGACTGTTGCTTCTCTTTTAATGAATTATTGAAAAAACGGGAAAAGGGAAGAGTTTGTGTTTGCAAGAGGGGGGTGCTTTGGAGGCAAAATGATTTGAAGACATGTGGACATCTCAGAAAGCCACATAGGCAGTGAGTCAAGCCAGATGGGCCATTTTTCATTCTTAATTTGTCATTATTTTGTTGAGGCAGATGAGTGGGAAATATTCTGACTGTATTCTTTTGCAGATTCATTTTTATCATCATATTTATGGCTATGCATGTTTGTTGCTGTGTAAGTATGTGTATGTATGTGCAGACTCCCATGCAAGCCAGGAAATTGGCTCCCCTGAAGCTGGAGTTATAGGGAATTGTGGGCCACTTGATGTGGGTGCTAAGAACCAAACTCTGGTCCTCTGTAAGAGCAGTATGTGCTCTTGACTGTTCAGCCATCTCTTCAGACACTCAACTGTTCTACTGTCAACTTCTATACTGTCCACTTACCCACCGAGTTCTTATCCATGAAGAAAAGTCTAGTTATGTTATCTGGTACATTCTGGGTATATGTGGCTCTGCCTTTCAATTTCTGATACAAATGAATCATCCTTACATAGAGTAAGACTTTGCCCATTCAGAAACCATGCTTCCTATTGGTGTTGATGAAACCTGAATCTTCATCTACATTTTCTCAGGTAGCCAGTTTTAGAAGTACGGCCCTAAACTTGAGATCAAACAGTTTTAACTGATGCTATGTTTTTAATAGGATTTTTCAGCTATTATGAGCTGTTCTGTGCATAACACAATCCTCAAAGACTGGCCAAATCAAAGCAACTTGATAAGCTTAGAGTCATTTCCTAATGCTGCATTGTAGATTTTACAATGGCAACAGTAACTAATTGCATAAATGTGAAATCTAATTAGGACTTCATTGTCCCATCTGCTTTCTTTGCTGAAGGATATGTGCTGTTAAAACTGTGCTGAAAGGGAGGTACTGAAGGAGTCACTTAAAATTCCATTCCTTCTATTGTCAAAAGAGCCTGACACCACTTTGTCTTAGGCAGGCTCTGGAGCGCTTCAGAGTCAGGGCCAATTTCCTGATTAGTTACAGCCCAGGCACTAACCCTAAATTACCCCCTTCCAACAGTAGAGGGAGGATCACATGGCACTGTGTAGCTGTTTCCTCTGAACCCAAGCCTTCCCACCTGGACGGAGGACTAAATCTTGTGAGATCTGGAAACAGGCAACACTGATGAAGTCCAGGAAGCTCCTGAAACCTAACAGACTCACGCTCCCTCCCTAAGGTTTATAAGCAGCAACAGTTGCTGGGGAGAGGGGTTCTCTGGCTGAGTCATGCAGAGCTCATTGTCCATGTCCATCACCAGTGCTGGGATGAGCTTCATCGGGCTGTTTCCCAGTCACCAATGCTCCTGTAAGCAACCTGTGCTAGTTTGCTTTGTGCTGTGTGATAAGCACCCTGAACAAAAGTGGCATGGGGAGGAAGGGATTTAGTTCAGCTCACCTCATGAAGGAAGCTGCGGTAGGGACGCAAGGCAGGAAGCTAGAGTGCAGGAACTGAAGCGGATGATCTGGAGGAACACCGATTACTGGTGAGTTCTGACCTCTTTATTTACCTTTTTCAAACAGTCCAGACCCATCTGCCTAGAGCTGGCATTCCCCACTGTGGGCTTGGTCCTCATACATCAGATCACCATTTAGAAAATGTTCCCGATTAGGCCCACAAGTCAGTTTGAAGGAGGCAATTCCTCACTTGAGGCTCCCTCTTTCCAGGTGTATCAAGTTGACAACCAAGATTAGCCATCAATACCCACAATAAACTCACAGGATCACTAAGCTAGACTTAAATGGAATATTTTTTTTGATTAATCAGTAATACCTTATATGGATAGGTAGATATCTGTTTATTTCTCCCTAGGAAATGTCATAACCTCCCCAACACACACACACACACACACACACACACACNGCTCACCTCATGAAGGAAGCTGCGGTAGGGACGCAAGGCAGGAAGCTAGAGTGCAGGAACTGAAGCGGATGATCTGGAGGAACACCGATTACTGGTGAGTTCTGACCTCTTTATTTACCTTTTTCAAACAGTCCAGACCCATCTGCCTAGAGCTGGCATTCCCCACTGTGGGCTTGGTCCTCATACATCAGATCACCATTTAGAAAATGTTCCCGATTAGGCCCACAAGTCAGTTTGAAGGAGGCAATTCCTCACTTGAGGCTCCCTCTTTCCAGGTGTATCAAGTTGACAACCAAGATTAGCCATCAATACCCACAATAAACTCACAGGATCACTAAGCTAGACTTAAATGGAATATTTTTTTTGATTAATCAGTAATACCTTATATGGATAGGTAGATATCTGTTTATTTCTCCCTAGGAAATGTCATAACCTCCCCAACACACACACACACACACACACACACACACACACACACACACATGTTGTCATATGCTGTAGAATGGTGTGTGGATCTGTAATAGACTTTATACAATCATGGTACCATAGGAAGATAGGAAGAAAATAAACAGAAAACAATGTTTAATCCTCTGGAGACTTCTTATATAGCATGATAGTGCAGTTGACTTTTTCACTTGAATGGTGTGTGACTGGTGTACACCAATCAATCCACTATAATGTCAGCCATACAAAAACGTCCAGTAAACCCACCCATTTGGGAACAGTGCATGATAATAATGACAATAACAGCTATCTTGCTGACTTTTGTTTATAAACACTGTGATTTTTTTTGATGATTTTGGACTGTGTTCTTAGTTTAGGGAAAAGGGGGTTAACTCCAAACACTTGCCAAGCTGTGCTTGTGGCAGCCTCATGTGTATTATCTTTGATGCATCTGTTGATTACATAGGAAAGGTTGACCTACATTGTCTGAGCTTCCATGGGTCCACTCTCAGGAGTTTCCACAGTGATGAATCACCTACATAATTATCTGTTTCTAAATGGCACGTGATCCTGTGCAGACACCGAGAAAAGGGGAAAACCCAGACCTGAGATGAAGCACATATAACAGTTTCCCTCAGTGCCTTGCAATCTGTTTCTAGGTCATTGACTGCAGGTAGGAAGTATTTTGATCATTTTACTGGGACTTTTAGGATTTTCTGTGCCTAAAACTGAGCCAACCTTGTAATGGTTGTTACTTCTGGATGTTACAACTTTCAGTTAAGGGGGTGGATGAGGAATGGATGAAATTGGGGAAATAAAATAATTCTATGATTTAATCTGCACTAGCATGCTGCATACTTACTTAATCCCAAAATACTCCTTTTTAATGTATGATGAGCTGCTAAAGTCGTTTGCAGTTGTTTATGAAAAGCTAAAAGTTACTGACATTTTTTTTTCTCTATGGGGCTGAGAAAACACAATGCCTGCAGTCATCTCCAGTTATTTATACACTGGCAGCTGCAGCTGTGGTATTGAGACACCACAAATGGCCAGCTTTGGCACACCTGTTGCTGAAGGGAAATCTGAGCCCCTTAGGCAGGGGTCATGGAACTCTGAACGATGGCCGCTCTGAGAGAGTAAATCTCTTACAGTTGGGATGTATTTAAGGGACAGCTGTGCCAGTGGTCCAGGCATCTGTGCTGAAGTGCCCCCTCCCCTGGTCCTCTGTTAACCTGATCTTGTTCTTCACACATGGACAGCTGCCTTCGTATGGTTTTGTGTTGTTAAAACAGAGTGTCACAGACTGGGGAATTGCCTAAGAAATTTAATTAATTATCAGAGCTCTAGAGGCTGAAAAGTCTAATTTCCAGATGCTGGCATCTGGTTAGAGCCTTTCTGCTATGCCATCATAAGGTGGAGGTACCCTAAGACAAGAGTGGGGGACAGGTCAGTTCAAGATATAGCTTTGTTTTGTCTGTTTGTCTTTTTCTGTTTGTCATACTAGTTTCATCATGATAGTATATTCTTGTAATATCTTCTAGATCTAGGGGTCCAGCTCTGAATGCCATGAACTTAAGAGTTGGAAGGTTAAATAGGACTCATAGGGGCTCACAGAGACTGAAGAAACAATCCTGGAGCCTGTGCGAGTCTGTGCTAGGTCCTCTACATGTATGGTACGGTTGTGTGGCTTGGTGTTCTTGTGGAACTCCCAACCATGGGAGTGGAGGCGTCTCTGACTCTTTTAAATGCTCTTGGGACCTTTTTCCTCCTACTGTGCTGCCTCATCCAGCTCTGACATGGGGGATTTTGCCCAGTCTTATTGGGACTTGTTATGCTGTGTTCTGTTGACATCCCTGAGAGGCCTGCTCGTTTCTGAAGAGAATCAGAGAAGGAATGGACCTAGGGAAGAAGGAAAATGTGCATGGAGGAGTTCTAGGAGGAGGAGAGGGAGAGGGATCTGTGGTCAGGATGTAATATATAAGAGAAGAATAAATAAAAAAATTGGAAGGGCACGAGCTATAGCAGATACAATCGATTCTTAGGTACAAAAGACAATTAAACTACTATGCAACAAAACGTCATTTTCTGTTGTCTTTGAAGCTGTGGCATCTATGAAACTCAGAACATTAGGAGTGTGTCGATGAGTGCCAGAGGCTGGCATCAGTGGGTGTGAGACCCTGAGCTGCTGGATGACAACCGCTAACAATTCTCTAAAGTCGAGTCTGTCAATTAGGAGACATGCCCACTGAGAGTCATGACACACATAGTATAGGCAAAGAAGGAATTGTATGTGGCACCAAAGGTTGAACCTCCTTGCTCTGCTTTTCACTCTTTGTCTCATTAACTGGCCAATCAAGGACAAGTGGCAAAGACTCACTTGTTGGTGCTGTGGGGGCCAAGTCTGTGTGTGACCCTAGCAAATATACAGCTAACCAAACCCAGAAACCACATAAATGGCATTCCTAAAGTTGTACCTGGCATGAGACATGTGAACTGTGAGGCTGCTGTTCCCTGCACCTCTTTAAGTTGGCAGTCATGCCCACCTGTGAGAAGTCTAAGGCGACTTGCAGAATCCAAGTCTTCCCCCAAACTGCATCAGAGCCAAGGCAAGAATCCTTCCATGCAGAAGGCAACAATGCCATTGGGTGAAAGCCCTCAGAATTTGGTCCTTCTCAGCTACTGACCATTTCTCTCAGTCCTGAAAACTGAGTGGGATAAGAGAACCAACAGGTGAGGAGGGCTCCAGCCACTTAAGGTCACAATCATGAAAACCGACAGATTCTGCGAGGGAAATGCCCCTTGTTCCAATCTGTTATTTTCAGGGGAAAATAGAGAATACAGTGAGGCTTTTGATGATACTTGATTTTCAGCCTTAGAGAAGGTTCCAAAAAGATAGGCACATGGTGAACACCTTTGACCAGACACACTGCTAGAAGCAGGTGCTTGGTGGTGGCCGCAAAGTGTATTTTGGAGCTTGAATAAGGAGCTGAGTTCTATTTATCATCTCTTAGCATTAGTCCATACTTTATCTCTTCAGCCTAGTGAAATAAACTCTAAAAGGAAAATATTATCCACAATTCCACTTCATGTCTGATGTATTTGGAATGATGATTTTATCACAGTACTTATATTCATTAGTAATGAACCAATGTAAAAAGCTTGTGTGTGTGTGTGTGTGTGTGTGTGTGTGTGTGAGAGAGAGAGAGAGAGCGCACAAGGTTATGAAAGAAATATTTTACAGACAACTAGCTTATGAAACTAGTGTGCACTTTGGTGGAAACTGGCTACGGAATGTTACAAACACAGTCTGGATAATACTTTATATTTAAGACCACAAAAAAAATTGAAGATAACTTACCCTATAAAGATTAGTTTAATAAATAAATAAATAAAAGCAACCATTCACATGGACACACACTTGTTTTCAATTGTGTTTACTGAATAAAAGGAAAATACTCACAAGGAGCATACTGCCATAAAAGAACTATCTATGTGCTCAACTTGAAGCCGTACTGCTTAGTCCCAATTCACAGGCTTTTAATAGTTTTAAATGTTACTTTCTTATTGTTTCTGTGTGTCTATGGTGTGCATTGCAGCTTACGTGGGAGGCAGAACAGAACACAGCGGCATGGGATGGAAGTCCAGTTGTCCAGTTTACACTGCGAGCAGTTTATTCGTTAAGCAATCTTACCGTTCCTGATTTGGTATTTTGAGATAGGATCGCATATAACTCAGGCTGGTTCTGAACTTCCTATGAAGTAGAGCATGTCCTTGAACTCCTGATCCTCCTGCCTCTAGCACTCAATTGAGATTACAGATTTGTGCCACCATGCATGGCTTGAAGTCACTTTTTCTTGCTGCTCTTTACACTTCTGCACTGTTAATTAGCACTCTTTTAATAACTAACTACCCCTAGGATATCAAAGATAAGTAGCCTCCTGGTTTAATTACTCCGTTTTAATACTTAGTGAAACTCCTGGTGCGAACATTAGTTTTAGGAGAAGAGGTAGTGGGGTACGCATGGGAAGGCCTATAGTTTGTGTCTTTCAGAAGCCGGAAAGGTCTGGCGGGAACATGAGCTGACCAGTAAGCTAGATAAGACCTGGGCACAACGTTCTAGTATTGTTCGCTACAAGTATCCTGTCACTTAGTTACCAAATAAGCGCTTGAATTTCTAACAAGTGCCAAGGATAATGGTGTAGAAAATACAGAGAACAAACTGGTATGAAATGCTCACTCTACACCATCCTTCTGTCAATAAAAGGCCCACCAAGAAGTTTTGCAAAGGTTCCAGATGAATTGCCTCAGGAAAAACAGTGGCGCAGGGACCTTGGCTACACAAAGAATCAGCCTAAACAAGAACTCAGTAGTCAAGGATAAGCCAGGGCTGACAAGTTTTAAAAACTGTGATGCAGTTTAAGATGGTTCTGGGAGGATTAAGAGAGAACCAGAGGACGGAGGAGACACAACGTCCCTCAGGATGTGGTTGATCAAAAAAATTTCACTGCAAATTAGCATGGAAAAACTGGAAGGTTCTTCAATCCAGACATGAGTTTGTCAGTGTGATAATTAATTATTGTGGTCAATGTAAGTTGATTTAGAATCACCTATGAGACACACTTCCAGGTCTGTCTGGGAGAGTGTCGGCAGAGGACGGTTAACTGAGAAGCCAAGACCCACTCTAAATGTGGGTGGCATAGTATCCGTAGCTCTCACAGACTGAACGGAGGGGGAAAGGGCTTAACGCCAGCACTCACCCTTCTCTGCTTCTGACGGTAGGCACATGTGACCTCATGCCTCCACAGCCATACCTTTCCTGCCCTGAAGGACTATCCTTCCCCTCAAACCATGCATCCTAAAGAGACTTTTGTTAAATAGCTTGTCATAGCCCTGGAAAAAGCAACAAGTGCCTGCAACAATGCATTTGGAATCATACTCCAGACAGCTCCAGAACCATCTACAAGGCCTGCCTGCTAATGTCTCCCATGTTAGAAGAATGTATGGATTTTCCACATGGAACATACTGAGTAAAGGGTATGGCCTTGGGCAGAACATTGGCTATAGCTCCTGACAGGACAACAGTGAGAACTGCACTCATAGGACATGGTTTACTGTCAATAATTGACCACGGACTTAATAAAAGCTCCTGGACTAAGGTTTCCATGGAAATAAGGGTTGATTCCACTAAATTCACAATGCCAAGGCCTCTCCACCTTCTCTTCATTTCTCTTTATCTCATTTTCCTTTACTCCTCCTTAAATTCCTCTAAGATACTTTATTCTTTTAATACCCCTCTGTGTGATGGTGGGCCATGTATTTGCACAGTACACATGTAAAGATCGGAAAATAAGTCACATGTTTGTTCTTATCTTCTACCATGTTAGAGACAGAATCTCTTTGTTGTCTGTACTGCAAATAGCAGGGGAGCTGCTCCATGAGCTTCCTCATGATTCTTCTGTCTTAATCTTCCATGTCACCATAGGAATGTTGAGTTTATTGATGGTTACTGCCATGTCTAGCTTTATCTGGGCTCTGGGGATCTGAACTCAGGTCTTCTTGCTTGTGTGCAAGCACTTTAAAGACTAAGGCATCTACCCAGCTGTTCTAAAGCAATTTCCTCCAGACTGAAATATTACCATCTAGAGGGAAGAAAGATGCCCCATGAGACTCAAGAAGAAAATATTTCACAAATCTCAAAAAGACCCTGAAAACAAAACAATTCACAAGGCCCCCTTCCCAGGTTATTGAAGCAGTAACCAACTACTGGGATGGGGTAGTCTCAAATTTATTAGGACTACCTTGAGGAGGAGACTCTGACCAGCAAAGCTGCCTGTTAAGTCACATGTAAAATTCGAGAGATTCAGCTTCCATAAGTCATCATTCAAACTAGGGTGGGATTCTCAATGACTCGGTTCCGTTGAGTGGACAAATAGCCTCAATAAACTCACCGGTTTGCCACCTTGGAATTAGGTGGAATTGTTATTTTGTTCTCTCATTGCTTTTCTATCTGCTGAGAACTACTCTACCTGCTTTTGGGGAATGGAGTCTTCCATTCTCAACACTGATGATAAATTTCTGCTTCGTTTTACTTCTCTTTTCAGTCCTTTTGTTCATTCCCAATAATTACAGTTTTTCCAGATGTCAAAATCCCTCTTTTCAAGTGACAATTGCAGGGATTCACAAACTGAAGCAATGTTCTGCTTCCATGGTTTAGAATAATTGGCAAGTAGGCTGAAGTGGATGCTCAGCAGTTAAGAGCACTTGCTGTTCTTCTAGAGGACCTGAGTTCAGTTCCCAGCACCTATGTGAACCAGGAGATTCATAGCTTCTGTAACTACAGCCCCAAGGGATATGGTGCCCTCTTCTGGGCTCTCCACTGAAGAAAGCACCTGAATACATGTGGCACACATGCATGCACACATATGCACGCACAAATATACAATGTTTAAAAAATAGAAAGCAAAAATTTCAAGATATATATTCCTCTTTTAAAAAATTACAGTTTTCTATACATTGTTTTACAACATATGATATTCCTGATGGTAGAAAATGTAAGAATGTATAAATATTGGTAACTGTCTGTTTAAAGATAATGTTTTATGTTTTTATAATCATAATTACATCAAGTGTCCTTTTCCTTCCCCCATCTCCTCCCATAGTTCCCCCTATTCGCTCTCAAATTCATGGCCTATTTTCTGTAGTTGTTTTTTCATAAATATTTTTTCCTAAAAACATAAATGCAACCTCCTCACATTCCTGCCTCTATGGTTCAAGGGGTCATTGTGAAAAGGGAGCAGAAAGATTGTAAGAGCCAGAGGAACCGGAGTTTGCTGTGAGATTGCATCTCCTAGAGAGATGAAGACTTTTCAGGTAAACACTGTGGGCTTCACCAGAGAAAAGAAACTGTAAAGTCAGTGAGTTTTGAAATTCAACTCTTCTGTTCATTCTTTGGTTTCTGAGCAAATTATTCATGTCAAAAAAAAAACTCACAGGGCTTCAGAAGTTCTAGATCATTTGATACCAAAAACCAAGACAACAAAAGACTCGAAACGTAAGGCTTATGTTTGCCTTCTACCACTTTCCTCCTTGACTCTTGCTTCTGCTAGATTCAAAATAAAGTCCGTCGGGCTCTCTCCTGATGTGGTATCTGGTTAGGCTGGGTATTTTGAAGAAGTTTGTGTAAGCCTCAGGTGAGATCTTATTGTCCTGAGATTATGTGACTAGTAAGGAATCATTTTTATTAGGTTTTACTTTCTCTGTAACCATGAGTTTACTGGAACTGATGAACATCCACAGTCCTCATACAGGAAATGACTGCCTTGATGGTAAAAACCAGGAGTATGCAGGGTATTGGGCACAAACTCCCATGTGGTTCTATAATTAAGAGATATCTACTGCTGTCTGTGCATCAAGGTTTGTTCAGCAGAGACAAAGGTCACCAGGGAATGTTTACTTGTCTCTAATTTTCCAGTAGGGTGAGCACAATGCCCTTTAGAGTCATAACATGAGCCCATGGTATCCTTAGGTAAAGCTGGTCCTGGCATTCCTAATGAATCCCTTCTTGTGTTCAGATCCACCTGACTGATAACAACAGACAGACCAACTGTGTTTAGGACATTCAGTATGAGCCTGTGATTTCCCACTTCTGGTCTAGGTTTTGTTGTTTAAGATAGCATTTCATGAATATTGGTAGTCCTTGAATCCAGTACATAGCCAAGTCTATACTGAACCCCTAATGGTCCTGTCTCCTCTTCCAGAGTGTCAGGATTGCAGATTTGTACAACCATGCCTGGGTGTGCCATCATTATTGAATTATATAGAGGTGAAGATCTTTAATCCCCTTAAGTTTATTTTCCAGATCTGTGCTAGTAACCAGGACTCATGGTTTGTAGAGACCCTGGTATTCTGTGAGCAGAGAAATATTTGACATTGCAAAGACATTATTCTAAGGAGGGAGTAGAATTATATGTTATGCAGACCTGGATTAGCATTAGTGTCCTGCTGACTTTAGACAGGATCAGGTGAGGCCTGCACCTTGAAAGGCTTTTGGAAAATGACACAATTGAAAAAAAAGTTTATATAAATAAATGGAAATATTAGATAAAATATCACTAGAGGGTCTTCCTTCTTTCCTTTTCTCCTTTCATCTCTTTCTTCCTTTTCCTTTCTTCTTTTCTTCCTTCCATCTTTTCTCTCATCTCTCCTTCCTTTCTTTTTGAGGCAAGGTCTTCTGATGTAACCCAGGCTGGCCTGTGGCTAATTGTTGATCCTCCTCCCTCAACCTTTCGAGCAATGGGATTTACATGTCTACACTACCAGGCTGAGGTTCAAACCGACTTGATAAACACAATGACCTGACATGTCTCCAAAAATTGTCAAGGACATGATGGGATAAAATATATCTGAAACTCAGAAAAGTGCCCTTGTCATATCCTTTAAGAGTACTGCACAGACAAGGAGAGGGGATGAGAAACACAGCTCATGGGGAGGAACTGAACTGATCTACGTTGCTAGATCTGATTGGTGGTAGAAATACAAGCAAGGAAATAACCTGTGGTCGACACAAGGAAGACTCCAACACAGCTGGGAATCATGAGGTCACATCTAAGCAAAGTCATCTGAGAGTCAGTGATGCATGGGTCACTTCATATGCGTCCTCCAGCTTAACAACCTGCTTATTCTAGAAGTGTCTGCTTATCACTATTTTTAATTCATGTGCCTTAGTTATACAGTGTAGTGAACTTCGCTGAGATATATTCATAAACACATATGACATATTTCGTTTACATTTGCACCATGACTTTCTCCACTTTCTCTGAACTCCTTAGTCCTCCCTAGAATGTCTCCTTAGATGTTTATGACCCCATACCAGTTCCCACATATGAAAGAAAACCTGTGATGTTCACCTCAAAGAGTGTGGCTTACTTCACATAAAAAGATCGTCTCAAGTTCCATCCATTATTCTGCCACAATTTTTTCCTTTATGTCTAGAAAAACTACACTAAATATGAATATATGTAATATGTGCATGAACATAGACATATATAAACATTTAAATTCTCTGTACTACTGATGTACTTAATATAAGAGTAAAATATTTAGTTAAGCACAGGTATTTATGTGATTGATTATTAATCAATCTGTTAAGGTATGATATAAAGAATAAAGCTTGGGGCTGAGAGATAGCTCAGTAGTTAAGAATACCAGCTGCTCTTCCTGAGGACCCAGACTTTATTCCCAGCACTGACATGGTAGCTTTAACTGTACATAGCATCAATTCCAGGGGTTCTTACACCCTCTTCTGAGCTCTGTGAACATCAGGCACACATATATAGACACACAGGCAAAATACCAATACACATAAAAATATAGAAATGCAATATTTTTGCAAACAATTTTTAAAAAGAGAATCAGGTTTAAAAATGAATAAGATACCATGGAAAATATCATGGAGTAGAACAAAACACAATTTCCATAATTACATACATAATTAAATAAATAAATTTCCATAGTTAAATATATGTATGTACTTAATTATGTACACATGTCTGTGAACATGCATATACATAAGCATTTATGTACTGTAATATAATTTATAAAAGTATAAAATCTTCAATGATGTGGAAGATATAATTTAGGCAATTGTTCAAAGAAATAAATCAAAATTATTTTAGAAAGAAAAACATTAAGAGAAATGCAGGAAAAAGGGCAAAATTATAACTTTTAAAAGAAGAAAAATCCAAGAGAGAGAGGCAGAAAGGGTGCTGAAACAGGAGGGGCAGGTAGTGTTCTAGACCTGGGAAAGTAAGAAATCAGATTTGTGAGGAATGATGAATCTCAAACATGATAAATAAACAAGATAATTTACCCTGGTGGAGAAAGTAGGGACAACTAAAGAAAATAAAACTCTACAGACAAGAGGCAAATAAATCAATTTAGAAGAATTCTAAATGGTAAAAATAAGGATTAAAAAGAAAAATGGTCCCTTTAAAACTATGAAGAAGTATCAGCAGCTTGTCTCGTGACTACAAATGAGAAAATGCAGAAGGACATTTTCCACCAAATCTAATTCCCAAAACTCTCGTGCATTTCCCTTTCGGTATATGTCTTTCTCTAGCTTTTATAATTCAAGTGAAATCCTCTTATTTCTATAATGGCAAAGTTCTTAAATCCCATCTTATAAAGTCAAATCTCACACTATACCAAAATATTTAATCTTCTAAATTTAGCATTGTGTGACCAGACTGGTTTTGTCCTAGGACAGAAATAATTTTTTTCAAAAATGTATTATATCTGTTTCACTAAGCCTGCAGGCAGCAAGCTAGGCCTTTTGTTTGTGAGGTCCCTGGCGAGCAAGGGGCATTGATCCTGTCCAGAAGATCCATCAAAAAGCGTTTTAAGGAAGACATGGGCAGGCACCAATGTAAGAATTCCTCCCACAATCTGAAAAACAACATGATAACACCAGAATCCAGCGAACATACAACAGGAAGACTTGAACACCCTAAACCAGAAGAAGTATAAAAAATAGACATTATGAAAGTGATAGAGTCCTGTAAACAGGATTTGAAAAACTCCTTTAAAGAAATGAATGAGAAGAATAACAAAAATTTGAAGAAATGAATAAATCCATAAAAGATACCCTAGGAAAACAAGAAAAAACAATCAAACAAATAATGGAAACAGTTCAAGACTTAAAAACAGAAATGGAAGCAATGAAGAAAACACAAACCGAGGGCCAGCTGGATATGGACAATATAGGTAAACAAACAGAGACTGCAGAGACAAGCATAACCAACAGAATAAAAGAGATTGAAGAAAGAATCTCAGACGCTGAAGACACCATAGAGGAAATAAACACACTGATCAAAGAAAACAGCAAATCCAACAAATTCTCA
>LOEQ01004788.1:287311-303471 GCA_001685075.1 Bramus lutescens | reverse complement strand
GAGAGACATGCACACTTCTCCAGGAAAGGGCTGCCACTGAGATGCTGACTCTGTGGGTTTGGCCTATGTCTCAGACATTGTGGTGTGCATCACAAGGTGACTTCTTGGGTGACACCGTCTTGTGGGTCTGAAGACTACACACTTTGAGGAGCAAGTACAATGGTCAAATATGGAGATGGTTCAGGGCACTTACTGAAGCGGATGAGACAATTTTAACAAAGTTTTTGGAGCCTATTTCTGTCATGTCTGACTTCTCCAATCACAGTGTATCTCTCTGGACAAAGAGCAGATTAGAATTCAAGGAGCTGCCTAGATAACCGAGATAAAAAATTAATTGGGTGATGTCTTCATTCCCCTGCTGTGGCTGTTAAGACCTGGCTATAAATGGTGTGAAACTACTTCAAAGCAACAAAGGGACAATTGATTCAGCAGTCACATCTGTAATGGTCATTAGTTTTGAGAGTCGGTGAGAAAGTCTGCACCAATTGCCAATGAGTGTGGGAGCATCAGGTTCATTTCAAAAGATATGAAATCTGAAAATTAAAAAGAAACTCCCCTAGGATCTATTTTAATGCTAAGTTGCTGGCCATAGTGTCAGTAGTCAGGATTGACTTAGAAATGGTCTTGAGTTTAACCTTGGACTTAGGATGATAGTTGATTTGGTTTCTGTCTTCTACTGGAGGTATTATGGGTACATGTCAAGCAAGAAGGAATTGCTAGGCCAAGGTGGTGCATGTCGTTAATCCCAGCACTCAGGAGGGAGAGGCAGACAGATCTCTGTGAGTTCGAGGCCAGCCTGGTCTACAAGAGCTAGTTCCAGGATAGCTAAGGCTATTACACAGTGAAACCCTGTCTCAAAAAACCAAGAAAGAAAAAGAGGGAGAGACAGAGACAGAGACAGAGACAGAGAGAAAGGAGAAAGAGGGGGAAGAAAGGAAGTAAAGAAAGGGGGAGCTTATGAATTTATTTAAATGCAGACTCCTTTGGGAATAGATAGGCTACAAATGAGGGCAGAGAACAGAAGTGACTTCTGGGCAACAATGAAATGCTACTCAACTTCCCTTAGAGAGGAAAGCTATGTCCCTAGTCTTTGGAGGTGTCCCTGTTCCTGGAGGTTTGATGTCAGGCTCTTGTTGCTCTTTTTCTTTGTTCTTCTCCATGAAGCCCTGGGAATGCTGGCAGGCATTCTATTGCTTTTAGTGATAAAACATATACAACACAGTGTCTAGCATTTTCATTTAGGCATGCATCCAGAGCCATTAGGCAGAATAACATCATCGTGTTGCCATCGCCCATCCAGTTCCAGAACTTTTCCATTGTCATGAGCTGAAGCCATATTGATAAACATCACTTCTGCACTCTCCTTCCCTGAAGGTTTCCACTTCTACCCCCAAGTTTGCCTCTTCTGGGTGGCTCATCTGAACAGAATCACACCATATTCATCTTTTGTGTCTGGTTTATTTCACTTAACATAATGTTCTCAAGATTCAATCAGATGTCTGAATTACATTCCTTTTTATGCTTGGGTATGATCCCATTGTGTATAAATACCACATTGTGCTCATCCATTCATCTATTGTATTTGAATTACTCCCAACCTTTTGTCTATTGTGAATAAGTGTGTTAGGTTTTAAATTGTGATTGAAATTTGGTAAAAATGGTGTTTGAGAATTACATACTTTTCTTCTTTATTTCATTTTTTATTATTTATTCTTCCCTTATACAATATATACCAACTGCGCTTTCCCCTCCCTCCATGCCTCCAAATACCTCTCCCACCTCCCTCCATCCACTCCTTCTCCATTTCCCTTAAAAAAAAAAAAGCCAGGCAGGGGTGGCGCACGCCTTTAATCCCAGCACTTGGGAGGCAGAGACAGGCATAGATCTGTGAGTTTTAGGATAACCTGGTCTACAAGCGATAATTCCAGGACAGGCTCCAAAGCTACAGAGAAAGCCTGTCTCAAAAAACAAAACAAAATAAAGTAAACAAAACAAAACAAAAAAGAGCAGACTTCCCAGGGATATCAGTTGAACATGGTCTACCAAGGCTGGGTGAGGATATATAGAGTCCCGAGTGCAGGCAAAAGAGTCAGAGACAGCCCCCAGTCCCACTGTTAGGAGTCCTACAAGAACACCAAGCTACACAACCATAACATATGCAGAGGACCTAGCACAGACCCATGCAGGATTTGTGGCTGCCACTTCGGTCTCTGTGAACCTCTGTGGGCCTGCTCAGTTGTTCTTCTAGTGTTATAGGAATCTAGTAGAGTCACTGTATCTAGGGTAAGCATTAGAACAGAATAGTTGCTTTTCTCTGTCTCTAAGATAAACATCAGAAGGAACAGTTGTTTTCTGGAAGTATTTTGGCTTTGAAGAAATCATGGTGGAAACCATGATTATTTCCTGTGATTTATAGAGTTGTTTTTCTAAAGCAGCCTTACAATCTTTTCATCACTTCAGTCACAAGATGATCCTGGCACACCTGGAACTCTTGGATTGTTGGGTACTGCAAACAGTAAACAATAAGGAATAAAGTGGTTGCTGTGCAAACAGTATGCAAACAGTGCACAATCAGAGTAAAGTGGTTGGGTGTGCAAACAGTGCACAATAAGGAATAAATTGGCTGATGTGCAAACAGTGCACAATAAGAAATAAAGTGGTTGGGTGTGCAAACAGTGCACAATAAGGAATAAATTGGTTGGTGTCCAAACAGTGCACAATAAGAAATAAAGTGGTTGGGTGTGCAAACAGTGCACAATAAGGGGTAAAGTGGTAGAGTGTGATGCTTCCTTCAAAAAAACACATGGATTAGATTAGGGACTTTGGTATGAGGAATTTGTTTACCCAAAAAACAGCTTTGTGTAACCATCAATAAACATGCCTTTGAATGGCTGTTCAAAGTTCAGTCTATCAGAGATCCTAAAATTCATCTTGGAGTGACCTTCTTTCTTTGACTGACACACACAACACAGAGCACACAACATTTGGCACCTATGATCCTTTGTCCCCCTTCTGTGAGGTTCCCTGAGTTCTCTGCCTAATATGTGGCTGTGGATCTCTGTATCTGCTGCCATCAACTGATGGAGGAGGCCTCTCTGACGATGATCATAGGACAGTATCACTAGGAATCGTTTCATTGACGCTTTTGTCTCTTGCCAGTCATGCTTGGTTCTACCCTAGGTCCTGGACCATCCAGCTTCCTGTGCCTGGTCATCCAGGCAGTGTTGGGCATTAATTTCCTCTCACGGTATGGGCCTAAAGTTAGATCAGTCATTGTTAGGCCATGCCCACAATTTCTGAGCCACCATTGCCCTAATACATCCAGGCAGGCAGATTGTGTGTTAAAGGCTTTGTGACTGGGTTGGTTTCTCAGTCCCACTGGATAAAGAAAAAGAAGTACATTTACACAATGGAGTATTACCTGACTGGTTTTTTTTTAATGACATCGTGAAATTTGAAGGCAGATGGGTGGAGCTAGAAAACATCATTCTGAGTGAGGCAACCTAGACCCAGAAATAAAAATGTGATATGCACTCACTTATAAATGGACCTTAGCTGTTAAGTAAAAGATAATCACACTACGATCCACAGACCCAGGGGCTAGGTAACAACAGGGAGAGCTGTAGGGAAACACATGGATCTCCCTGGGAAGGGGAAATAAAGGACTTTGCAGGTGGACTGGCAGCAGGTGGGGTTGGGAACAGGAGGATCAGGTGGAGGACAGAGGGAGAGAGTATAGGGAGAGATGACTGGAACTGAAGGGAATTTGGGGTCAACATATAAGCCTACTGCAGTGACAATTTCCTGGAACCCGTGAGGGTGGCCTTAGCAAGAACTCGTAGTAATGGAGGATACAGAGCCAGAACCGGGCCATCTCCTGTAACCATGGCAGTGGAAGACACACTCATAAACACCAGCTTAAGAATCATCATCAGAGCCTTTTTATTTAGAATTTTATGTGAAGAAGCTTTGAAGAACGGGCTTGCTCGGCATCAGGAATAGAGAGCAGATGCAAGGGGAGAAGAGTGAAGGATCTCAGGCAAAACAGCCCTTGCGATTGAGGCCTGAGTTGCGGCCTTGGGTCTCTGCTCCCAAGGCCCTCTATGATCCTCCCGCAGTAATTCTTCCTATGTGCATGCCTAGAGTGTGCTCTTTGTACTCTTTTGTGACTTGTAGGGGACTAGGGCCCAAATTCTTGCCACTTGAGGGTCCTGAGCCTTTGTGTGGTATCTTTGTGTTTGACTCCTATTGTTGGTATCTGCTTGCCTGGTACCATGACTGAGCGTGGCCAAGGGATACTTGCTTGCCCTTTATGAGTGGAGAAATTGGTCCCCAGGAGACAAGAGCACTGATTAGGATGGAGTGGGGGTGGGGGTGCCCCCTGAAGTTATTTAGGTCGTGCAGAGACTCAGAGCACATGATGGGATGTTTCAGTGAATGATTGAGATGGTGTAGGGGTTCTCTCCTCCCAGGGTGCCCCGCCCACTGCCTTTCCTCCATCCCCCACACATGCACACACGTGCTTACTGTGCTGAAAGATTGTCATCCCTGATTTGACAGTAGGGATGCAGAGGGGATGCAGAGGGGATGGTAATGTCCTGAGGAGTCACTGGCAGTGATAGGGCTGCAAGCACTGTTGCCTGCATCCTTGCCCTCAGCAAGAAGGTTCTTTGGTTATAGGGGCTTAAAGTTTTTTTGTAAGATCTGAGTCCTGTGATGGCTCATTCCTGTAATCCCTGTATTTACATAGTGGAGGCAGGGGGATTGTGAATCTGGGCAGTCCTGGGCTACATAGTAGGATCCTGTCTCAACAAGCAAACAAAGAAATCAGCAAAATCCAAAAGGGTTTGAGTTATAACAACCACCTTGGAACGAAGGCACAGGAGACTTGGTCCTAAGGCCTGGCTCCTAGCTAGTCACTGGGATGTGTGAGGAGAAAGCTCATTGGCTGTTGTCTCTTCATTGTACCAGTGGGGTTGAAATCTGCCCACACATCTGTTCTTTCAGATCCCATGGCCTGAAGATGGAGGAAAAGTCACATCCATGCTGGACGCAGAGGAAAACAGCAGTGGTAAACGAGTCCTCCATCCCTTGCTGGGTGGTGCAGGATGCCTGACGAGGAGGGAGAGGATGGGAGTCTGACCTACTATAATATGTGTTCATCTCACTAGATCCTTGCTCTTTCTTTACATCCCCCTTTTTAATGTCATCTCAGCAGGGGACAGAGACATGTTCTGTAGGGAAGGTGCCTGCCTGGTCTGGATGGGGACAGAAAGAGGCTGTCCCGAGACTGGGACCACTGGCTGAGCCAGGGCAAGACTGATGAATGCGCCTTGATGGCTCAGTCCAGAGCTAACGGGCCCAGGGCAGCAGGTGGCAGTTGTCGGTGGCATTTAATCTGCCACCAGAGCCAAAGCATGGCGACAGCGTGGGACATGAGTGCATGTAAGGGCCTTCTGCTACAATTACTGGGCCCCTTATGCTCCCTTCCCACTTCTGTGCCTTTGCAGCTCAAGACTGACTTCCAGCCTAGCAGTTGCCAAGTTCTGGCTGCTCAATGTTCCTCTATGAAATGGCTTCTTCCTAGAAAGGGTGTTGAATAACCGTTTTCCATGCCATAATCACAGGGCTGAAACCTCAGACTCTTAAGGCCCTGATCTGACTTAAGTAATTCATACTAGGTGGGAATTGATAAGCATACCACAGGGAGGATCTGCATTTGTAATAAGAGCTTGTCGACACAAGTGAATCCATTATTGATATATTAATATGGGAGAAAAATGTTTTGAAGCCGAGTACCTCCCTTTCTCCCTTGCTACTACCACATCTAGCCTCGTGAGTAGTGAGGGCCTAGGATTAGAACACCGGACACTTGTCATCTCCTTTCCTCTCCCTGTGATCCCCTCAAAGTCTTAGCCACATTTCGCTAGTGAGGGAACTAAGTCCCAGAGAAGACAACAGAAATGCCCAAGCCACATCACACAGGTGTCACACACGACTCAAGCCCTGCTTTGTCCACATTTTCAGACACAGCCCAAATCTACAGAAGACCTGGACCTGGGATTCTGGGTGCTGCTCTGAATGATGGAGCAGAAGACATGAGAGATGAGGCTAGGGCCCTCTGTGAGCCTAGTGTTCAGTGAGGACACCCGGCTTCTCAGCACCCAGGGCCCTGTCCTTTCCCGAGGCCCTAGACTGGTGTCACAGTGTCATGTCTCTATCTCCCTTTTGTTGTCTCCAGAGGCTCAGGTCTGGGTCTGGGGAGGAGACCAGAGAGTTTGGTGAGAGGACCGGGCTGTAAAGAGTGGGCAGAAGTGAAACTGGTTATTGTTAGTCTAATTAGGGAGAAGAGCCTCCTAGGGCTCTGGGTGGAACAGGAGAGCAAGCCAGGCCTTCCCCTGCCACTGGTGTCTCAGCCTCCTATTTACATCTCTATAGGAAATAGAACTTATAAATGGGTCAGATAAAGATCAATGAATGAATTTCGTCTGTGCTGAGTTAGGGGCTGTTTGGGTCATAAAAATCAGGGAAGGGAAATTGAAAAATTAAATAACCTGATAAAGAAACGTCCCCTTTTCTGGGCATTTTGATTGTTGCCTTCATGGGTGAGCAGATTATCTTCCTCACTATGGTCCTGTGAGCCATGGTGTTGGCTGTCCTACCCTGAGACTGAGGAGAGGCTGTTGCTTGGCAGTGGGGTGCTGACTGTATTTGGCCTCCCATGCAAATTAACCCTCATCTGCTCTATAAGAAACGGAGTTGTTGGTTAAATTACCTGCTAATTATCTCCACATTTCCACCTACGCACAGTGTCGCTCCACGGGCTGAAATCTCCCTGACAGCCATGGCATTGTTTTGATTTCTTCTTTGGCCTGTACCTTCGTTTTTCTTAGCGTCTACCTCTTCAGACAGTGTTCCCTCCTCTCAACTTCTATGGTCCACAGTAAATAATAATAATAATAAAAATAATACCTGTGTTTTTACCATACCCCTCCTGTGTGTCAGGTGCTTTATCTGTTGAGTTTCTAGTCCTTAGGATTCCCCAGTTCAAAGTGGGGAAGATTGAGACTGGAAGAAAAAGTCATCTGTTGAAGTCTGTCTGGGTGGCAAGTGACCGAGCTAGCTGATTCCAAGCCCACACTCGTACCTAGAATGTACCATCTGATCCGCAGGAGATGGCTGTATTTTGGAGGAGAGTCACAGTTTTGAGGCCCAGCCTCTCTTTATGGAAACAATTTTCAAAATCCCACAAAGCCCCACTTGGGTTTCAGGACTGCTCAGAGAAGCCACATTGCCAGGGAGGCCACCTTGCTCACGAAGGTCACATTGCCTAGGGAGGTCTTCAAATCATTCAAGACCCCTCTAAATTTCTAAACTTGAGGCAGCATCCAGGTCACCAGCAACTGGATCTCGTGGCTAATGGGACAGAAATTTTTTTTCTCTGCTTCTCGGGAAATCTCACAGTTTCAAACCTAGGTGTTTGGTAGGAACTAGGAAAGAAGAGCATGCTGTCTGTGACAAAGGTTGCCTCTTGCTCTCTTCCCTTCTCTTGCAATGTTTGCTGTCCCTTTGATGCCTTCCTTGGTAATTTATTTCCGTCTGAAGCAATGTCTGAGGCAGACAGCTACCAGCAGGTCACAGAATGGCCTGTCTGTCTGATCCTCCCCGTGGCCCTGAGAGAGAGGCCTGTACTGAACGTGCTAACATGAAGTTAGGAGACAGAGCACAGCCTGGCCAACCTCACCCATTGGCAAATCTGCATGCCCACTCAGGCCTGGGTGGTTCCGGCCGTTTCTTACTGGGTCTGCAGGCTGGCTCGGCCCTGGAAGAAGCCTGGCCACTGAGCAGAGATAGAAGAAACTGACATTAGAAGATGTGGGGGACTTCAGTGTGGGTACTTCCTGGGGACTGGAAGTGTAGTTATGGAAAAGAGGGGAGGCAGGGATGGGTGAATAGCGATGCCAGATAACCTGCCCTGAGTGCGTATGTGGTCCCCAGCTATGGGTAAGTTCATGGTCATATTTCATCCTGGGGCCAGGACGTTGTGCAGAAAGTTTTGTCTTTTCTGACAGGCTCATCTGAGGTTCAGTGAGGCTGATACTTGCACAGGTCCCAGAGCTAGGAAAAGATGGAGCCCAGCTGGGGTGCATCTGATGCATACACTCTTACCTGGATAGAATGGCGAACCTTGGGGAAACTGCAACCCCATCCCAGACTGCAAGGGGAAAGGAACACACTGACGTGTTTTCTGCTTCTCAGACCTTCACAGGGAGTAGAAAAGGAGCAAGACTGAGAGACTGGATCTTGCACTGAAGGAGTGATTCTTAACTGGGGGGTCCGGGAATGCCGAGGACAGAGTTCAGGGCATCTGTGAAGTCTGTTGAGTGAGGAGCCCCCTTCTCTGTGTTCTCTGACTGAGATATAGGATTTCCTCCAATGATAAAAAGAGTAAATACATCAGTGGCATCGAAGACATCACCATTCACAAGAGTTACAAACATCTCCATAACCGGGGTTTGACAGACCCTCACCATGTGCTCCTACCACTACTGCATAATTTGGGAAGTTAGTAGAGATGATTTGATGGAATATGTCTCTGTCCTCTAGGAGGACGGGTACAATGAATGAAGACGTGGTACTAATGCCTCATTTATTGGTTCATTCATGATGCCTGCTGGCCACAGTATGTCAGAAATAAGACCTTGGGGTCCTTGTCTCAGGAATTCTCTTCTAATGGAATGTAACAACTCTTAAACTAGAGACATACAAGAAATGAGGCAGATTGGGGATGACAAGGCACCTCGAGAAAGGAGTGGGCTTTCTGGGTGGAGGCAGTGAAAGACGGAGGGGGTAGTGGTTTTCTGGATAGGATATTAATAGAGATGGCATTTTTCTCTTTTATCAAAACAGTATTTATTAAGCATCTAGGGTTGTGGGGATATAATGGTGAGCAAGATAGAACCTTTGACATTGTAGTCTGAATGTTTATGTTTCTCACAATTCATACGGTGAGATCTCCATCCCCAGGATAATGATACTGGAAGAAGGGATCATTAGGGAATGGCTAGTGCCCTTAAACAGAGATGAAAAGAGTGCTTTGTCCTTTCTGTTGTGTATGGACAAGAGAGGAGGGGGCTGGCTATAAACACTGAGAATCAAAGCCTCACCATGAATTGGTCTATGCCTCTGTCTTAAACCTCTCAGCCTTGAGAACCATGGACATAAATTGTCAAGGTAAATGATTCTCCTTGTCTATGACAATCTGTTAGAGCCTCTTAGATTCATGAAGACACTACTTTTCTATAGTGTGTGTGTGTGTGTGTGTGTGTGTGTGTGTGTAAATAAATTCCATGAGATAATCAGGGATTATGTTTTGAGGAGGAGCCTGAGAGCATCCAGAGCCCCACCCACAGTCTCTGTGTCTTGCTTCCTCTTCTGCCTGCTTCTAGCATTAAAAGGAGAACTCACATTGACATGTGGAATTTTCTAATTCATTTTCTTTTCTTCTCTTTTGCAAAAGGATGCATCATTTTTTTTTAAAAGTTCATCTGCTAGGAAGTCAGGGACCTCATGGGTTAGGGCACCAATGAGCCTGGAGGTGGCATCTAAATGGTGTGAGGGACTTTTATAGGGAATTCCCTCAGCAGTTGGTCTACAGGGCCATTCAATTCCCTTTGCGTTTACAGAGCTGCTTGCGTCAATGGGATGCTTAAAAAGGTGCCATCCCTCCGGGATGAGTTGTAAGATCCTGTCTTGTAAATAGTGTTTCTTTTTTCACACGACAGCTCTTAAAAGGTCAGAAGTCTACTCTTCCGAGTTGTACTGTTAAACTCTGGTTTCAAATGTCATCATCTTCTTCAGTGTTTAGATAATGCTAGCTATAATAAAACTAGTGGCACAGCATTAACTGGCAGCTTGCTGGGCTGGCAGGCTTTGCATAGCTCACCTCTTAATCCTCACTCCATACAGAAGCTGTGAGCTTTGGTGGGGTGAGTTATTCTCAGACATATTGATTTGAGTCTTAGTTCTGCCATTGCAAGATGTGTAACCTTGGGCAAGTTATTCAAGAGTAAACTATCTGTAAAATGGAGCTTATGCAGCCCATCCAAGGCATCCTGAGGGGAAATCTATTACTATCTTGCAACACTTTGGCTGCTGTACTCTGCTCGTGGTATGTCCCGCGACAGCCATTATTGGGACAGAGTGACAGCACTGTTGACCCATTGGCCAAATGACAAAATCAAAAGTTTAAATGAAGCCATCTACCTTGGACACAGACCAAAGAAGGCTACTCACCCACTCCTGCAGTATGGTAGCTGAGACTACTGTCTGCGGTACTCCATTGCTCCTATGTGGGCAAGTTTGGAAGCTGGACCATGTGGGCTTGTCTTTGGGCCTGGGCTCCACAGGACCATGTGCTAGGGTGTGCTGGAGAAATATGATTTTTTTTTTATCAGCTTTACCCTCTAGAAGTAAAGTAGACCTTTGTGAATGGCATCTCTCTAAACCCCATTTCTTAGAAGGAGCTGACAGCATTGACAGAATGATGGGACTCTAGCCAGAACGATTAGTTGTTTTGCCTTGGAAGCTATTTCTCAAACTTAGAAAAGGCTCATGTGCTGTGGTAACTTCCCAGAAGCACATGGCCTGGAGATTGAAGTGGGACTTTGGAGCCAAGCAGGCTTGGGTTTGCATCCGAGCACTCCCTGCTCAGTTGATCTTGGGACAGTGCTTCACTTACTTTCCCCTTTGAGACAGGATCTAACTGTGTAGTCCTGGCTGGTCTAGACCTTGCTAAGTAGCTCAGGCTGACCACCTGTCTTGCTGGGATTAAAAGTATGTACCCCCATACCTGGCCTTGTTTTTCATATGTCTGAGGCTTGGTTTCTTTGTGTATAAAATGGGATGACTATCATGTCTAATTTCTAGAGTTGTTTTGAGGATTGAGTGAGGTCCTATACAACAATAACAGTAGAAAAGAAGTCATTTGAGCTGCCGGCTGGTGAACAGCTACTGTCAATGGTTGTCCTAATACTACCAATAACATAGAAGGGACTTTTCTATATGATTTCTTCAATATGTAGAAGCTGTTCCATACTACCTCTCCATTTCCCATGGCAGATATTTTCCAAGACCCCAGTGGCTTCCTACAACCCCGTGAGCTGTGGACTTGTATGCAAAGACATACACAAATCACGTGCCATTCATTAACACCTCTCACGCGCTGTGTGTGCTTTTGCAACTCCAAGTGCCACAGGGAAATGAGAACATGTTTTTCCTACACAGTTCCAGATGTGGATTTTTTGATCATATTATTTATAAATTTATCATATCATTGCTTTCTTTTCTTATGAAGCCATGACCCTGTCTCTTCACTTAAAGGAAACCCTCTAGCAGCTTCTCCCTGACATTTGAGACTCGCAGGCATCACTGCTCTTGTGCTTCATGGCCGCAATGAGGTAAGTCATGGCTACTTGAGCACAAATACTGAACACCGTGATAGCTGGTGAAGCCAAGATCACTGCTGTGGTGAGGAGGAAGTGTGTAGAGTGTGTCTGCAGTTGACCACATGCTATTTCACATCCCAGATGAGAATCAGGGGAACAGCATGAGACTTCAATTCACCACTTCAAACAGCTTGCAATTCAACATATGAATTGTTTATCTCTGGAATTTTCCATTTAATATTTTTAGATCGGACTTGATCATGAGGTAACTGACAAAGAGACCGCGACAAAAGAGGACTGCCACAATTTAGTTCTCCAGATGAATCGTTGGCATTTGGTTTCCTAAGGGGTTTCCTGTTAGAGCCCCTGTATTAGACAGAGTTGGCTGGTGGTTGGGCATGTGGCATGACGTATCAGTGTTTTTAAGTCCCTTTGCCTTTTGTATCTCTCACCTGGAGTTAAAAGCAAATGCTGACTCTTCAATTAATACCACCTCACAGAATCCTCTGGAACCTATTATCTGTACCATCTAGGAAACAACAGAGCCCAGAGTTTTATTGTGAGCTACAGCCTAGTTTATCAACTCCATGTCTGGCTTCTCTACGTGGATGGGTTATAAACGTTGCCCAAGCAGAATTTACCATATGCTCCTTCAAGCTGGCCCAAGTATCTGCTCTCAGTAAATAACAATATTGTTTTGCACAGGGAAAGAATAACTCAAACTGCCTTTGTCCCATTGTTTCCTTTAGCCTGCCAATCACGAAGCCGCATGCAATCTTCTTTCTGTAATTCTCTTGAATCCCCTGCTTCTCTCCATCCCATTCCTGTGACCCTGGTCCAGGCCCATCCTACACTGGACCATCACCTTAACCTTTCACCTGCTGGCCTCTATACTGCTCTAATCCTATTCTCTTTCTTTTCTGCTGTTGGTGGATGCTCTTTCAAAGACACCCCACCCATGTGAACCCTTCTAGAGACTTCCTCGGCACCTAGGATGATGTCTCAAATCTTTACCACAATGGACAGAGCCCTGCCTGCCTGCTGTACCTGCTGCCTCTGAACTTGGCAAGATGGGCTCCCTTTGAGCATAGAGCTGCCTTTCCTGGGAGTGGTCTCTGCTATCGCTGTTCCCTGAGCCCATTTCTCACTTATTTCAGGTCTTTGCACAAGCAAACACCTCCCCAAATGGAAGTACCCCACCCTGTGCTTGCCTCCAACCCAGATTGGCCACCTGGTCACATGCTTACGGGCCTTGCACGGTGTTCCTCACACTTACAAACACTTGCTTACTATCCATTTCTTTGCTAGCTTTTAAGGTCAATTGGGGGTTCAACGTTTTGGCTTAAACTTGATACTAACTGACCCTGGGATACAAGAGGGTGTGGCTCCTGTGCTGCATGTCAGGGAACCTTTTGTGGTGGCAGCCTGGCCTTTTGCTATCAAGGCTCCAGTAATTCTGTCTTCCTTTGCAGCTAGTTTTAGAAAACAGAGTTTGTTTACAGATCTGAGTCCATGGGCTTATATTTGTCATCACCCAGGCTGTGGACTCTTTGAGCCTGCCCAGAACAGAAGGCATCAGGAGGCTGGAGGGAGAGCCTTAATGGCAGCATCAGGGAGCAACAGGGCTGAGGCAGGTGATCTATGTGTGGCAGGCCACCAGCAGGGGAATCTTGTGAGACCACGGAGGGAAGCAGGGTGTCACTGTGGTGACAGAGATGGTGTGTTTTTCCTGCTAGCACCTGGAGGGAGAATGTGCAGAGCCGTTTCTGTTTGATTCAGAACTGTAAAAATATGGCATTTTAAGACTTTCAAGTGTTTGGGAGGTACCTCCACGCCTACAGTTGCAGCCCAGTCATCTGGGCTTGGGTTTCTATTTAAAAGCCACAGAGCTCAACTCTCACCACAGGGGCAAGCCCAGATGGCTGAGGCTGGCCAAGGTCCTGGGCTCAGTGCATGCCATGGGGCTGAAATCTTGCCAGAGTCACTCTTTTGTTTCGACAGTGATAAAAGTTGGAAGCCCTGGGCCTCTTTGCTTTTCCTAAAAGCCAGGCAGCACAATCCTGCTCTTGGCCTGATAGAACGAAACAGAAACTGCAGTAAACATAAGAAGTAACATTTGCACGGCCTTTGTGGTTTCTATCTTGGCTGGTCTTCATACGTGGACTAGAGAGAGCAGATTCTGATTATCAGCTTTAGGGCAGAGGTGGGCTGAGGGGCAGTTGAAGCTTCAAGAGGCTGAGGTTTGCCCCTGATCACAGTTTCCAGTGAGACTCACTGACCTCATGGTGACTTATCTTTGCCTGGGGCTTTTCTTCTCAACTCTATTTCACATTTTAGGGAACTGAGGCAAAGACAGATTCCTTCACCAACAGTTGGATTCAGGTGGGACCTGTGACTCCAGAGTCCAAGCTCTTAGGGAACATTTTGGGTTTCAAGATGTTCATTCCTCCTGGCAAGACACCCTGACACCTGATGACATTGTCTTTGAGATATGTGTCTGGACCAAAGAAATGGAGGGTCCCATCCTTCCAAACCTGCTTTGAGAGAACTCCGCAGTATCTGAGAAACAGCTCAGGTGTTCCATCCTTCCACCGCATGTCAATATGTAATCAGGGCAGGCTGTACACGACTTATAAGCCCAAGAAAGCAAAACTGAGAGGTTGGGAAACACAGGAGCTTAATAGTCGTATTGAAGATACACAATGTTTTCTTTGTTGGCCTCCTCCCAGTTTTTTTTAGCCATGTAGCCCAGGCTGGCCGAAACTTGTGCACTCTGCTTAGCTGAGGATGACCTTGAATTCCTGAATGTCCTGTGTCTGCTTCCTAATACATGCATGCAGCACCACGGCCAGCCCAGAGTTCAAAAACAAAACTTAAAGCACTGTTTTTACATTTCATTTCCCTCAACCACAGCACAGAGTCTCCTATAAAAACCAAATCAAAACACCAGTAGCAACCACACACCACACACACACACACACATGCACACACACACTCACACACACGCATGCACATTCTCACACACATGCACCACTCAACTAAACCATAGGTCTGTGGACAGAGCTGAGTGGTCTAGCGTTATCTACCTGCTCAAGTCCCTGGTTCAATTCTCAGTACTGGGAGTAAAAAGCACATGCACCTCAGTTACATTTCTGCTTTCTCTGCCTGTGTGAGCTTAGGTAGTTCTAAACTAATTTAGAGATAGTCGTACCTCTGAGCTAGTATGACGTTACTGCTCTGGGAAGGGATATGGCTGATGTATCCAGCTGTGCAGGGCTTTGATTTCTGAGGACTCTCACGGTAGCCCTGCCTGTCTCTGGGCCAGCATGGAAATGCCTGCTTGCATGTACTTCTAAGATTGGCACATGGCTGCTGCATCCTGTTCTATAATACAGACTGGTGAGGATCTGTACACTCCTGGCTCTGGACCTGGGGAGATGCTTTACTGACAGCCCTGGCCGTGCAGCAGACATTACTCTGCTTCTAGACTTCTTACCATAGATAACACTGACACAGCAACCAAAATTTTATCTGCCCATCCTTTCTCCACAGAGCCCAAAGCAATTACTGAGTGTCACTTTCTTTGTCTAGTTACCTTCAAACCAGGTCTCTCTTGGGTCACCTTGATTGGATTGTGCCTTACATACTTAAATCAAGACTCACATGATCTACTTACTCATTTAAATGTCCCTGGCTCTCCTAATCGTGGCCCCCAGGCTAGTGGTTTACAGTTCAAGCTTTTCCACCTCTGCGTGGATTTGAATTCTGACTTCAATTCCCTTTTGTGAGCCTGGAGTTACTTCATCTAGATTGATCCTAGCAGTATTTTGTCTTTTTTTAAATGTTATTTGCCCAAATTGTCTTAACTGGGAAATATTTAGGAAAAAATATTTTATATCTCAGATAAATAGGAAATCTGCTGCTATTGTCACAAATAGCTGGCTGGGGATTCTCTTGTTCTGTCCACACAGAAATCACATATAGACAAAGGGCAGCTCCTGAATTCCTGGGGCTTACAAACAGGGTTTCTAAATATGCACACTTAGAGCACCACACCTTCAGAGTCAGAGACTCAGGGCTCCACACCTTCGGAGTCAGGGGCTCAGGGCTCCACACTTCAAAATCAGGGGCTCAGGGCTCCACACTTCAGAATCAGAGGCTTACTGCTCAGGGATTGGAGTTCTGAGTTTTGGGTTTTGGGTCTCTCAGCCCTTTAACCCTTGACTTTTCTCTCAAACTCTTCTCAGGCGTGAGGCTTTCAGTCCTGGTAGCCTTGGCTCTCATCTTGGCTTATTCACAGCCCCTCTCTTCTCCATAGGCTTAGCCTCTTGTGGTCTATCCTGATGCATTCTCTGGAACTCTCCAGCTACCTCCTGGTGTTAAAGCCGGAGTGTCAGCGGCTGGGGTCTCTTGGTGGTTTTCTTACTTGCTTCTTGACATTAAGGACTCAGGGTGCCCAGCTCTTGTGCTTCTCTGTAAATCTTTGCTGGTGTCTTTGCCACTGCTGCTGCCACCATGGCTGCCTTTCCTGTTGCCACCACTGCTGCTATTGCTGAAGCTAGAAACTCTGACTTCCTGTGTGCTCTTTGTGCAGCCGAACCTGTGATAGGGAGCTCAAGCTGATAAACCATCTAGGAAAATGTTGCAGCAGGGCCTACTTTGTCCTGGCTGCCTGGCTAGCTTAGCCCCGAAATAACCACACAGAAACTGTAT
>LOEQ01004788.1:271838-287253 GCA_001685075.1 Bramus lutescens | reverse complement strand
CCATTTCTATTAATCTGTGTATTGCCACATGGCAGTGGCTTACCGGCTAAGTTTTGGCAGCATGTCTTACTCTGGCCGTGGATCCATGGTGTCTCCCTGACTCTGCTTTCTTCCTCCCAGAGTTCAGTTCCGTCTTCCCTACCTACCTAAGTTCTGCCCTATCAACAGGCCAGGGCAATTTCTTTATTTGATAACCAATGAAAGCTGCACATAGACAGAAGGACCTCCCACACCAGGAAAAGACTTTATTGGGCCTAATGATACAGCATCAATGGGGGTGAATGGTGTTGAGACGTCCTGGACTAACCCTAAGGGAGTGACAAACAACCTGCTTATATAACTAGAAGAGAGGGAGGGCACACTAATGTTTGGATTGTGATTCCACCAAACACGGCCTTGTATGTTAATAGCTTCCAGTTCCACCAATCACACTCATCACAGAAAATCAATTGCAAACCCCATTCAGATACTGTCAGTCATGGACCTTTTGTTGAGATACAGAAGTGTGCTCTCCCTACTAGCCAGCCTTGCTAAGGACTGCAGTTACCAGGCCCAGAGAAGCTGTTGGCAGGGCCATCACGGGGTTGTGGGTGAGCTGACTAGGACAGGTGTGACTGTAGCATGACCGCCTGTGCAGAGGTTTGTGTCCCANCCCAACACCAGCTGTGGCTGCAGTGGTCTTTAGAGTTGGAGCATGGCTTCCTGAAAGTGTCCTTGCAGTGTTCAAAACAGCCAGAATGCTAAGGTGACAGTCTGGTTGGCTGATAAAAGGGAAGACTGCTCTGCTCAGTTGAAAGATATCATGGAAGGCAACTGGACACAGAGATGGATCTGACAGTTGTCAGTTAAACAGTCATGGAAGGAGAGGAACCCATTTCATGAAGCCACTATTACCTTGATATTCAAATTAGGTAGGGATATAACAAAAGAAAAACTATAGCCTAGATGGATAGAAATGAAATATCCTCGGTAAAATGCCTGAAAACTGAAATCAGCAACACATTTTTAAAAAATGCACCAGCATCAAATTGGTTTTATTTTAGAGCTTCAAAGATTGTTTAATGCATATAGACTAATAAATACAGAACATCATATAATTAAAATTAAGTACAAAGTCACATGACATCTTATTAGATGTAGACAAAATCTAATGAAATTTATGATCACTTCATGAAAAAGTCCTGAAGAAGTTAGGAATAGAAGAATCATATGTCAAATAATGAAGGCAGTAGAATTACCAAACGGAAAATAAATACATAGAAAGAAATAAAAATGGAATATGAATACATGAAAATATATTCAGCATTGCTAGCCATAAAAACTGCATTGAGAGTCTATCTAACTCCAGTCAGATAGGTATCTGAAGATAAACCAAGAATAATAAATTCAGCAAAGGATGCAGATGGGAAGCAACCCTGCTGTCCTGTTGGTGGGCACATTAAGTAGTTGAACTACCATGGTCCTCAGTATGGAGGCTCTTCCAGAGCTAAAAGCTTAGGGATGGAGAGATGGCTCAGCAGTTAAGACCACTAGCTGTTCTTGCCGAAGACTTGGGTTTGGCTCCTAGCCCCTACAAGGTGACTTTCTATTGTCTTTAATTCCAGTTCTGAGTATTCCGAAGCCGCCTCCAGGCCTCCTCAGGCATTAGGCACACATCCAGTGCACATACACACATGCAGGTAAAACAGCCACACACCCATAATATAAAATATTTCTTTAAGAAATTTAAAAGTAAAGAACTATTATTTGTAGTAGGAGGGCCTCCTCATTGGGGTTTCTGTCCTGCCCAGTTCCCATAGCCGGCAAGTCCCAAAGAAACCACACAGAGAGTCTACATAAGTTATAAACTGATTGACCCATTAGCTCAGGCTTCGTATTAGCTCTTATCACTTATATTAACCTATTATTCTTATCTATGTTAGACACATGGCTCAGTACCTTTTTCAGTGGGGCAGGTCACATCCTGCTTCTTTGGTGGCCTGGGCAGGACTTGGAGGAATGGGCTTCCTCCTTCCTAGAATTCTCCTGTTCTCAATTATTTATTCAAAATGTTAGCCTCGAACTTGCTATGCAGCGCAGGGAGATGCCAAGTTCACGGTCTTCTTTCCTCAGCTTTCTAATGCTGGACTGCTGGTGTTTTGCCACAATGCCTGGCTGAACATTAGCATTTTGACATTGGTAACAGTGCTTAGTGTTCCTTGCCATTTGCCCTTAGGGGGAGTGGAGTCCTCTGTATGTCTCAGCACTACATAATAAAGTTCAAGAAATTAGAAATTATACATATGTAAATTTAAAACAAAAAGGTATGTTACAGCTGTTGATACAGCTTCCTCTGGAGTGGAATGATGGAATGTTGGGAGGCCAAGGACAGAGTTTTAGAAATTGAAGACAAATCTGTTAAGAAAAGCCATGTGATTTTGAGAAGTATTTGCTGGGATTCTTGCTAAGAGAGAAAAGAATACATCAGATGAAGCGAACACTGTTACGTGACAGTCTTAATTTCTCTCTTTGCCAGCAGACTTTATGTTAGTAATGGTACAACCACCAAGTACGTGGGGATCAAGCATCACACTGTGGCTCCCACAAGCAAACAAATGGAACTTGAATGAAAATTTATAAGCCTGTCAAAAGTTTTACAAAGAACTTAGGTGCCCCTGTCCCTGCTAGTTAGCTTTCCATTTCCCATAACAAAGCATCTTGAGGTGATCAACTTGAAAGGAAAGATTGCCAGGCATGGCGATCCACGCTTGCAATCCCAGCGCTTGGGAGGCAGAAACAGGTGGCTCTCTGCCGGTTCCAGAATGGAGAGCGTCTGTCTCAGACAACGGCAGCAACCACAGAGGAAAGATCTATTTGGGCTCACGGACTGAGAGGTTTAAGTCTGTGGTCAGCTGATGCCATTGTTTCTGGCTGTGCAGAAGCAGTGTATAGAGGATCAGAACTGCTCACCTACAGCAACCTAAAACTAGGGAGAGGACACAGCTTGAGAGCTCCACATCACCTGCCAGGGCAGCCCTCAGAGACACATCATCCCACTGTGTCCTACCTGCTAAAGGTTTCCTCACCAACGAATAGCACCACGTGCTGGTGACCAAGCTCTTGGCACAGACGTCTTATGAGACATTTAGATCTAAACCATTGTACTCTCCCTCCTCCAAACAGAATATTCCCAGAAGAGTGGATTTCTGAGAAGCCTGAAAAAGGAACGCGGGTCTTACAGTAAAGGGCCCAGGGTGTTACTTTTCTCCTCACTACTTTAAAGAAATTCCCTGCAAACACAACTTAAAGCACAAAGGGTCTCTTCTAGAAGGCCTAGGAAACAGGCTATCAAAACAGAGAAGGCAAGGACTTGAAAGTGGCTCTAGCTGTGGTGACAGGATGAAGTGGTTGTCACATGTCATCCATAGTCAGGAGGCAGGACCCGGTGCTCACCTGGCTCCTTCCTCCTTTTCTATTCAGTCAGGGACTTACCACCCCCCCCCAGCCCTCCATCCCCCACTCATGGAATGGTGCTGTCCATGTTTAGAATGAGTATCCCCACCCCCTTAGTTGAACCTCTCCAGAAATGCTCTCACTAGCATGCCCAGAGGTGCGTCTGTTATGTGATGCCAAAGTTGTCAAGCTAACAGGGAAGAACCACTACCCCTTGGACACAGGAAGTTCAGGGTGTGTATGAACAGGCATAGTATAAGGTGTCATCAGACATTTGGCAAATCTTTTTTTTTTGACTGTGTGTGATATGTGTATGTATGTGCTTGCATGCACTCATGTATGTACCACAGTGAGTATTTGGTCAACCTTGGGTATTGGTCCTCACTTTCCACTTGCTTTGAGACAGTCTCATACTGTTCCTACTGGTTATGTGTGTTCTGGGGACTTGAACTCAGGTCCTCAACTTGCATGCAAAAGTGTTTTCCCCACTGAGCTAACTCCCAAGCCAAGATGCCTTTTAATGTAAGTTACAAGGACCCTTCACATTAAACCTATTAGCTTATTCAAAGATTTATTTATTTTTTTTGTATTTAAGGGGTAGATGTATTGTGAAATTTAGAACCTTAAAACCAAAATTTAGAAGTGAAAAGAAAGGTCATAGACCAAAACCAAGAAGAGTGGTATTTTTGGTATATATTTAAATTACATTTATTTACTTATATATTGTATGCATACACACATTCACATGTGTGCCATGGCATGTGTGGAGGTCAGATGGTAATTCATAGGAGCTGATTGTCTCTTTCCACCAGGTAGGTCTTGGGGATCAAGCTCAGGCTGTCAGACTTGGCAAGACTTCCCACTGAGGCATTACCCTGCTCCAAGAGCAATCATCTTTAAAGTTATATTTAGAATCCAAGGGAAAAAGAGAAAAAATATTGAAAAAAGCTAGTTAGACTTATATTTTTTAATGCAAAAGGAAACTCTAGGCAATAGAAGCTTTTGAGCCCTGGTTGTTTAAATTGAGAAGTCCCTTGAAAGGTACTTATGAGAGGCACAAGGGAGTCCAAGGAAGGCCTGCTGATGGAGCAGGAAGCATTTTTTAAAGATGTATTTGTTTTCTGTATATAGGTGTTTTGTCTGCATATATGTCTACACACAGGAAGAGAGCACGGGATCCTGTGGGACTATACTTACAGATGGTTGTGAGCCACCATGTGGGTATTAGGAGTTGAACTCAGGACCTCTGGAAGCTCAACCACAGAGCCATCTCTCCAGCCCACAGGAACCATTCTTACTAGATACTGAATCCACCAATGTCTTCATTTTGTGCTTCTTAGCCTCCAGAACTATGACCAATAAATTATGTTGTCTATAAGAATACACCTTGTGCTCCTGCTTTCGGTTGTCTGACCTTGGTCTCATTGTGCAGTACACTGGGGACTTGAGATTCTCCTGCCTCAGTCTTCCAAGTACTAGGTGTACAGGCCTGCACCACTGTTGTTAGTCTATAGTCCTTTCTTACAGCATCCTGAAGAAGCAGAGGCAGGCGGGATGCTGGTCCTGCTAGGAACCTGGTCAGTTCTTGGTTTTGCTTCTTACAGTCAGTGTGGGAGTTCTTTTGCAAATTTAACAAAGTGCCATTTTGGGAGACCAAACGCTGCCAACTAAAGTTAGATTTTCTCCCCTGCCTGCCTCATCCCTCTCTGACTGTGAGGCAGTGGTTGGTCTCTAAAAGATATGTTTACCGTATCTTTTATAAATTTTTTTGGTGATAAATATTAGCAAATTCAAGCCAGATGCGGCTTCTTATGACCAGCATCTCCTGAGAAACTTTCAGTTTGCCGAAGTGAGAGCTGCAAGGATCTGAGCAGGTTCCTCCCTGCCATCCCCTGGTGATGCTTCTGGGCAGGAGCAGTCAGCCCACAATGCTGGCTTTACAGTGCAGTCACCACACCCACAAAGCTGCTCCTGGGTATAGGACAGCAGTGGGCTTCTGTTAGCACTTCGCCGCCACAGAGTTCTTAGCTACATCCCATTTTCATCATTAGCGTGGGGAGGATGATGGGCACCTTCTTAACCTTGTATCTGACCAAATGCAGCATTGTCCCTGCTCTGTGTGACTCATGTCACTTTTGAAATTAAGCCTGAGTCCTTCAAGTTCGGGCAGACTCCCAGGATTACATTCCTAGGCTGGCTGAGATTTCTTATATATGATGAGCAGGTGTGTCTCAAGGAGCGTCACTGAGGGAAGGGCAGCTCTCCTCAAGTCCATTGCTCTTTGGAAGCCTCTCCTGAGCTCAGCCTGACTTTGCGTATGTAAGTCACCCCAACATCTCTATAGATGATTGTTTCCAGGAGCCCCCGAGGATACCAAGAGCTACATATGCTGCTTGCTCAAGTCTCTTACAGGAAGTGGAGTCATTGCATATAAATACACACATACTTTTATGTACCTTAAGTCATCTTTAGATGATATGTGCCCACTAAACATAGGTGCTGTGTAATTAATGATTATAATCTCTCATGGAATACTAGCAAGGAAAAAAACCCCTGTATATGTTTCTTAGAGACACGTGGTTTTTGTGGGTATTTTCGATGCACAGTTGACTGAATCTGTTCATGCAGAAGTCTAATGCAGAGGACCAATAGTTGGAAGGCAGTTTTACGTATGAATACAACATTCACTCACACTAACACTGAGGCCACTCTGTTGTTTGCTGGGGATGTCATAACAATATCGCAGACTTGGTAGCTCCTCACATTTCTGGAGGCTGCAAGTTCAAGATCCAGGGACCCGCAGCTTTGGTTTCTCCCATGGCCTCTCTTTTTGGCTTGCTGGTGGCTGCTTTCCGACTGACCCTCGTCCTGCCTTCTCTCCGTATGCCATCCATCTTTTAGGTCTCTTGGATATCCACATCACCCCCTCTTCTAAGAACACCCATCAGGTTGGTTAGCCCCGCACAGACGGCCTCATGGCGATGTAATCACTTTTCTAAAGGCTTTGTCTCCACGCACATTCTCAGGTACTGGATTTCAGCCCATCACAGATGCCTTGTATAGTTTGGCTCACAGCATGAGGAGCTTGGAGCAGGAAAGAAAGCACCCATTTTACCTCAGTGTATGGAGTACAAAGCTCCCTGCGGAGGGTTCCATGGGACAAGGGGTAGGAATCAGATGAAGTTGCCCATCTTGACAGAACCCTTTCATCCCCATCTTTTAAAGAAAAGGCAGCAGTCTAAATCAAACGGCCAGCCCTTGTGTGTCTGGGAGCTGTTTAACACCCTGCTTTGTAGTCTGCATCCGTCTCAGGTGTAGTGGCGGAGCGGCAGAGCTCAGCATTGCCTGGGGCACCATCTAACATTGAGCATCTGCCTTTGGCTACTCACACTTTGTTGGCAGCGGAGCTGTCTGTCAGCAGCCCCCAGAGCCCAGAGATGCACATATATCTTAATTACATTGGAGAACACATTGAGGGGCACAGAGACCAGGGCACTGAATCCAAGATAATACATCTTTGAGGAAAACCTCCGTGTAATCTGTTTTAGTGACCTTGGATACCTTTTCTTTGAGGAAAACACACACACACACACAACAGAATAATGGTACATATTTCTTGAATAAGAAAGTTATTCTCTGGTCCTCATCATCCCCTGCCCACCTTTCATGGTACTATTGTTTGACAGCCAAAAGCCAGGGAGTTGTATTAACATTCTTGTGCTTTCTTTTTAATTGCTGTCTGGGGTGTGATTTCAGTAAAAGGGGCACGGTGCCTGTCCTGGATATTCATGTGGTGTCATTAACATTATTTCCAGGGTCTAAGCCTATCTAGCAGCGGGGGAAAGTGATACTTAATTGGATTTTTGCAATCTTTGAGTCGACAATTGCTCTTTTCTTTAGAAGCTGTATATTGAGTTCAGAGTTGAACCAGCACTGCATCTACCTATTAACTTCACAGACAGTTAAACAGAGGCATATAAAACCACATGACTAACTGTGCCCATAGCAACTGAAAGCCAGACAAGGTAATCTCAAAATCCTTTATTTCAGCAAATTGTGTGTGCTAAACAACCTTTCAATGATTAATAGTTGTGCAAAATAAGCCTTTGTCCAGAATCCTGTCAATGCTGTGTCCCAAAGCTCAGATTGATTGATTGAGAAGGTAACTTTGGAAGGCTTTCATAGAACAGTCAAAAGGAAGTTGAGAGGAGGGCCCCCAGGGAGGCAAAGGAGAGAGGATAAACAACATCCCTGACCGTTGATGGTACCTGTGAGGCATGGAGGCCTCTACCCTGGTAACCATGAGAACCACGCAAAGGCTTTGAACTAATCTGGATGCCTGGCACTACTCTAGACTAAATCGTACTCTCACAAATTGGACAATTGTATTTGTTAACGCTCCCTTGACAGTTCTCCTAGGAAAGACTGGGTTTGTAACTTTGTGCTGTGGAGAGCTGGCAATGGCTTTGTCAGTGAATTGGAGCATCTGCTAGGACCCTGGTGCTTTGAGACCATGAACACTGGACATTTCTCTAAGGTGAGTTCTAAAGGACACTTGCAGCCCAGCTGAGTGGGTTCTTACAACTTAGAACTCATGGCTTTGAGGTAGGACTCATGCTGGTTGCCTTTATCCTTGACTTGAGAAACACCTGCTGAATTTTTGTTACTGAATCAGAATTAAAAACTTTATGATGAATGAATAGTGAATTTAATTTGTATCACTGACAGGTTTCATGGACATGGATTCCTGTGTGTGAACAGTCTTCTTGAGGGAGATTGTAGGTGACCTCTCCATGGATGTTTTCCTCGTTGACTCTTGTAGCTGTGAATTGAGACATGAACCATAATTTAATTTACAGGAGTTTGTCGGTATTATAAGGGATTCTCTACTTATAACTTGAACACAGAAGACCCTGTGTTCTGCCTCTGTCTGGGAGCCTGTGGTCATGCTGGAGTGGTCAAGGATGCATGACAAGTGAAAAGAGCAAGGAGTTCAATACAGCCACCAGAGATCTGGAAAAGGACAGAGTTGGGAGAGGAAGGGAACAGGGTTTGAGGAGTAGGATTGCAAATGTTAAGGGCTTTGTTGGAATTTCCCCGTTAAAGACACCAAGAGGTTATCTCTTTGTAATACTATAATTTGCAAGTGGCAGACATAGATCTTCTCTGGGAGGTATGGGCAGCACAGTTCTTCATACATGGATTCCATTTTCCAGTAAGACAGAGGAGTGGGGGCACAGGGCGACTTGATAAAGAGACACAAAGGGAAATGAGAAAGTACTTTGTGTATGCATCTGTTTTATGGAATGGCACTGGGTGTAGGAAGAACTATTTGGGTTCCAAGTTATTAAGTCACTCCCTGCCATGAATTTATATTCAAACAAGATCACTTCAAAAGGCACAATAGGATATTCACAAATCACCATGAATGACCAGAAAAAAAGATGTTGGTAAGTCCTGTCCCATTGTGATCTTCCTGCATTAAAAACAGAGTGGGGGCTGGAACAGTTAAATTCAAAGCATTTCCTGGTCTATCCAGAGAACCTGAGTTCAGAGCCCAGCACTCACTTGGAGTAGTTCACATGAAAGCAGATTGGATCCAGGATAACTTCAGAGCTGTAAAGAAGTAGCGGGTCTTGTGGGTCGTCTCCTTCCAGTTTTCCTTTGCTTCCCCCACTTCATTTCCTGTCTATTTACGTACCTCCTTAGGTACCTAAGGGGTTAAACAAACCAGGAAACTAAAAGCAAAACAAGACATAACTTAAAAAGCAATGCTTTCCTGGTGTGTACTAAGGGCCTACAGCTGGGAGCTGCACACACTTCTTCCTCAGATGAGTTCCTGAGATTGTCAGGCACACAGGAGCAGGTGGCCTTGAGGAGTTTCTCTGACCGATTGACTCCTTGCTTGTCAACCAGATTTCTTTATTTATTTCGAATGAATTAGTTCCTTGGAAGCAGAGTCAGAGGGCTAGGCAGTTTTCTCTTCGGAGACTGGCAGGAAAGGAAAGCAGGAATGCATTAATCATAAATGAGTCAATTAATTACGGCTCTTCTCCCTCTCATGGGGTCAGCACTGGCAAGAGTGGGTCCAAGTTATTTAGGGAATTAGAAACCCAAGATGTCCTTTATAGAGTCAATTATGTGGAAATAAATTACTCTCTCAGATGACAATATGCTGTGGTCCCTGAACATGTGGGGAGGGGTGTCTTTTTGTCTCAGGTTAGTCGGCAAGCTACTTTCCATGATAACTGAAACCCTGAAGCCATTTGTGGGAAAGCTAAGGTTTATTTCACTCCGTGTCTTTGACTGTAACAATACTGGATGCTAAGAACATGTCGGGGTTTGTTTTGCAGAGTGTTGATATGTCCATGTTTGAATAGGGTTTACAGAGGTGTGCCAGAATTCACAGCAGCCCTTGGGGAAGCCTGGTTGGCAGGCAGGTTATCCCTGGAGAGAGAGCACAATGGGAGAGTATCAGAATTAGAAATTCAGCAAGTGGAGTGTGGGGCAGGCAAGATAACAACAGGCAGTGATGTGACCTAGAGGTTATCCCTGCTTAAGGAGGGACAGAGGACTCCCTGCTGCCTTCAAAGCACAGACTCCTTTCTCCGCTCATCCTCATTTCCCAGCATCCCTTGCCTGGCACAAGGCCTTAACTGTACCACACATGGAAAAGGGAATAGGTCCAGATGTTCTCTGCTTCTCATTCACACCAGCAAAGGACCAGAATTCTCCAACATCACCCCCTAAGGGAGTGGACAGAGGGCCCCAGGAAGGCTTCTCAGTAAGGGTGAGCACTTAGAAAATCTTCAGAACTCTGGCCTCTGATACGGGGAATCATCTAACAAGTAATGAACTGTTACAATGCATTGATGTAAAACAGCCACAGACAAAATGGTGTGTTTCCACATGTACACAAATATATTCACTTGTACCACTAGAAACTGCCTTTTGAAATTTCAAAACTGGTCATTCATTGATGATATCATGTAGTTGAACTCAGGGCTCCTCGATCTTGGGACTCCTGGCATTTGGGGCAGATAACTCCTAGTTTGGGTGTGGACGTGTGGTGTCCTGTGGTCTTAGGATACATAGTAGCATCTCCGGCCTCTACACACCAAGTTCTAGTATCATCTAAAGTTATCACATCCAAAATGGTCTTGAGTCATTGGCAAATGTACCCCAAGGTACAAAAATCCTACAGTGTGAAAAGCAATTGCTTATTTTTTAAAAATTGTTTTTATAGGGCTATACATTTTTTCTTACTCCCCTTCCTTTCTCCCCTCTCTCCTTCCACCATACCACTGACCCCCTCACTCCCAATTTACTCAGATCTTTTCTTTTTCTCCTTTCTAAGTGGATCCATGTATGTCTCTCTTGGGGTTCTGTTTGTTGTCTAGGTTCTCTGGGTTTGCGGACTCTATGCTGGTTATCCTTTGCTTTATGTTTAATATCTGCTATAAGTGAGTACATACTATATTTGTCTTTCTGGGACTGGGTTACCTCAGTATGTTTTTTTTTCTAGTTCTGTTCATTTCCTTGCAATTCTCAAGATGCCATTATTTTTTTACTGCTGAGTAGTATTCTGTTGTGTAAACGTAACACATTTTCCTTATCAGTTCTTCAGTTGAGGGGTATCTAGGTTGTTTATAGGTTCTGGCTGTTACAAATAATGCTGCTATGAACATAGTTGAGCACATGTCCTTTTGGTATGATTGAGCACCCTTTGGGTATATACCTAATAGTAGTATTGCTGGGTCTTGAGGTAGATTGTTTCCTGAGAAAACTTGTTTTCTGAGAAACTGCCATACTGATTTTCATAAAGATTTTCAAAGCAGCTATACAAGTTTACACTCCCACCAGCAATGGAGGAGCATTCCCCTTCCCTTGCATCTTCTCCAGCATAAGTTGTCATCAGTGTTTTTGATCTTGGCCATTCTGACAGGTGTCAGATGGAATCTCAGAGTTGTTTTGAGTTGCATTTCTCTGATGACTAAGGGAGTTGAGTGTTTCCTTAAGTGTCTTTCAGCCATTTTAGATTCCTCTTGTTGAGAGTTCTCCATTTAGGTCTGTACCCCATTTTTTATTGGATTATTTGTTCTTTTGATGACCAATTTTTTGAGTTCTTTGTATATTTTGGAGATCAGACTTCTGATGTGAAGCTGGTGAAGGTCTTTTCTGATTTTATAGGCTCCCATTTTGTCTTGTTGACATGTCCTTTGCTTTACAGAAGTTTTTCAGTTCCAGGGGGTCCCACTTATTTCTCTCAGTGTCTGTGCTACTGGGGCTATATTTAGGAAGTTTTCTTCTGTTCCAGGGTGTTCAAGGGTACTTTCCACTTTCTCTTTTATGATGTTCAGTGTGGTTGGTTTTATGTTGAAATCTTTGATCCATTTGGACTTTGTGCATGGCAATAGATATGGAATTATTTTCATTCTTCTACATGTTGATATCCAGTTATGCCGACACCATTTGTTGAAGATGCCTTCTTTTTTTCCATTTTATAATTTTAGTTTCTTTGTCAAAAATCAAGTATTCATAAATGTATTGATTGATTTCCTGGTCTTTGATTGGATTCCATTGTTCCTCTGGTCTGTTTTTACACCTATTCTAGACTGTTTTCAGTACTGTAGCTCTGTAGTAGAACTTGAAGTCAGGGGTGGTGATGCCTCCAGAAGTTCCTTTATTGTACAGGATTGTTTTGGCTATCCTGGGTTCTTTTGTTTTTACATATGTAGTTGAGTATTATTCTTTTGAGTTCTTTGAATAATTTTGTTGGGATTTTGATGTATATTGCATTGAATCTGTAGATTACTTTTGGTTAGATTGGTAAGATTGCCATTTTACTATGTTAATCTACATATCTATTTTCTGATGTCTTTTTCAGTTTCTTACTTCAAGATTTAAAGTTCTTGTCTTACAGGTCTTCCACTTGTTTTGCTAGAGTTATCCCAAGATATTTTATGTTATTTACGACTAATGTGAAGGGTGATATTTCTCTGATTTCTTTCTCAGCCCATTTATTATCAGTGTAAATGAGGGCTACTAATGTTTTTTGAGTTAATCTTGTATCTTGCTACATTACTGAAGATGTTTATCAGTTGTAGGATTTCCCTGACAGAATTTTTGGGGTCATTTAGGTATACTATCATATCACCAGCAAATAATGTATGTTCAACTTTTTTCCTCCAAATTTCTAGCCCCTTGATCTTCTTTTGCTGTTTTATTGCTCTAGTTAGGACCTCAAGAACTATATTGAATAGATATGGAGAGAGTGGACAACTTTGTCTTGTTCCTGATTTCAGTGGGATCGCTTTGAGTTTCTCTCCATTTAGTTTGATGTTGGCTGTTGGCTTGCTGTATATTGCCTTTATCGTGTTTAGGCATGTTCCTTGTATCTCTGCTCTCTCCAAGTTCATTATCATGAAGGGGTGTTGAATTTTGTTGAAGGCTTTTCTAGCATCTAATGAGATGATCATGTTTTTTTCTTTCAGTTTATTTATATATTTATATGCTTATATATTTATATGTTGGATTGCATAGATGAATTTTGTATGTTATACCATCCCTGCATCTTTGGGATGAAGCCTGCTTGGTCATGGTGGATAATTTTTCTGATGTGTTCTTGGATTCATTTTGCCAGTATTTTATCGAGTATTTTTGCATCAATGTTCGTGAGTGAGACTGGTCTGTAATTCTCTTTCTTAGTTGTGTCTTTGTTATGGTTTGGGTATCAGGGTAGCTTTTGCCTCGTAAAAAGAGTTTGTCAATATTTCTTTTGTTTCTATTGTGTGGAACAATTTGAGGAGTATTGGTATTAGTTCTTCTTTCAAGTTCTTGTAGAAATCTGTTCCTGGGCTTTTTTTGGTTGGGAGACTTTTGATGACTGTTTCTATTTCTTTAGCAGTTAAAGGTCTATTTAATCTGCTTATCTGATCTTGATTTAGTTTTAGTATGTGGCGATACTTATTCAGAAAAATTTCCATTTCCTTTAATTTTGTGGAATATAGGTTTTTAAAGTATGACTTGATGATTCTCTGGATTTCCTCTGTGTCTGTTGTTATGTCCCCCTTTTCATTTTTGATTTTGTTAATTTGTATATTCTCGCTCTGTCCTTTGGTTAGTTTGGATAAAGGTTTATCTATTTTGTTGACTTTCTTAAAGAACCAACTTTTGTATCGTTGATTCTTTGTATTGTTTTCTTTGTTTCTATTTTTGTTGATCTCAGCTCTCAATTTGATTGTTTCCTGTAGTCCTCTCCTCCTGGGTGTTTGCTTCTTTCTGTTCTAGTTTTCAGGTGTTCTGTTAATTTGATAGCGTGGGATTTTTCCAGCTTCTTTATATAGGCATTTAGTGCATGAACTTTCTTCTTAGAACTGTTTTCATTGTGTCCCAGAAATCTGGGTATGTTTTGCAGTCATTTTCATTGAATTTTAGGAAGTCCTTAATTTCTTTCTCTATTTTTTTCCTTGACCCAATGGTGATTCATTTGAGCATTGCTCAGCTTCCATGGGTTTGTGAGTTTTCTGAAATTAGTGTTGTTGAATTCTAAATTTAAGCCATGATGATCTGATAAGACACAGGGGGTTATTCCAATTTTTTTTGTATCTGTTGAGATTTGCTTTGTTACCAAGTATGTGTTCAATTTTTAGAGAAGGTTCCATGAGGCACTGAGAAGGTATATTATTTTATGTTAGGATAAAATGTTCTATATATGTATGTTAAAGTCCATTTGAGTCATGACATCTGTTAGTTCCCTGATTTCTCTTTTAAGTTTCTGTCCGGCAGACCTGTCCAGTGGTGAGATTATGGTATTGCAATCTCCCAATATTAGTGTGCAGGGCTTGATGTGTGATTTAAGCTTAGTAATGTTTCTTTTATAAATGAGGGTGCCCTTGGATTTGGAGCACAGATGTTCAATATTGAGTTTTTGTCTTGATGGATTTTTCTTGTGACTAATATGAAATTACCTTCTTCATATCTTTTGACTAATTTTAGTTTGAAGTCTATTTTGTTAAATACTAGGATAGCTACACCAGCTTATTTCTTAGGTCCACTTTGATTGGAAAATCTTTTCCTAACCCTCTAGTCTGAGGTAATATCTGTCTTTGTAGTTGAGATGTGTTTCTTGTATGTAGCAGAAGTATTAATTCTGTTTTCACATCCACTCACTCTGTTAGTCTGTGTCTTTTATAGGCGAACTGAGTTCATTGATATTAATATTAATGATCAGTTATTGCTATTATTATTATTATTATTTCCTGTTCTTTTTGTTTTCTGTTGATGGTGGTGGTATTCTGTGTGCAGTTCTCTTCTTTGGGATTTGTTGGTGTGTAATTATCAATTTTGTGTTTATATGGGTGTAGCTAACTTCCTTTGGTTGGAGTTTTCCTTCTAGTGCTTTTTGTAGGGCTAGATTTGTGGATAGGTATTGATTAAATCTGGTTTTGTCATGGAATATCTTGTTTTCCCCATCTATATTAATTGAAAGCTTTGCTGGATATAGTAGTCTGGGCTAGTACCATGGTCTCTTAGTGTCTGCATAATGCCACCTGACCAGGACCTTCTGGCTTTCATTATTTCCATTGAGAAGTTGGTGTAATTCTGATAGGTCTGCCTTTATATGTTACTTGGTCTTTTTCTTTTGCAGCTCTTAAAATTCTCTTTGTTATGTATGCATAATATTTTGCTTATTATATGGTGAGGGAACTGTTTTTTGTTGTTGTTGTTTGGCTTTTTGCAGTCTATTTGGTGTTCTGTAAGCTTAATTTTAATAGGCATGTCCTTCTTTAGGTTAGGAAAGTTTTCTTCTATGATTTTGTTGACTATATTTTCTGTGTTTTTGAGCTGGACTTCTTCAGTTCCTATTATTCTTAGGTTCGGTTTTTTCATGGTGTTCCAGATTTCCTGGATATTTTGTGTTAAGAATTTGTTGGGGGCTGGAGAGATGGCTCAGTGGTTAAGAGCATTGCCTGCTCTTCCA
>LOEQ01004788.1:256362-266847 GCA_001685075.1 Bramus lutescens | reverse complement strand
GGCCAATCAGCGTTTATTTAAAACATGATAGACAGAATACAGACAATTCTCCCATACCACAAGTAAAGATCAAAAAGTATTTTTTTGCTATTTGTCCCTTATGGATGAATTAAAAGCTTTTTATCCAACTTTGTACCACAAATTCATAAGCTCTCAAAATTAATAGCACAATAACATACAGAATAGTTTTTGATGTGTATGACTTTGATCTCACACACAAAGTAAAAGCTTGTGTTTTTTAGATAGACTGCGAGTCTCTGTTAAGAAAATTCCGATGACCAGCAGTACTTAAAGTTTCCATAACCTATCTGCACTTTTTTGGTTGGAAATTATGGTGGTTAGTTTTAATTGCCAAATTGATGTGATCCAGACTCACCTGGGAATAGGTTCTTAAGGAGGGATTATCTACATTGGATTGGCCTCTGGGCATGTCTGTAGAGGGTTTGTCTTAAAAGTTAATTGATGTGGGAAGAGGAAGCCCATTGTGGGTGACTTCATTCCCTAGGTAGGGGGAACAGACTTTTCTGAGAGTGGAGGAATTGAGCTGAACATAAGCCAGCCAGCAAGTGTGTGTGAATGTGTGCATTCACTTACCCATGTTCTTGACTGTGGATCTGATGTGACTAGCCAGCTCCTGCTTTGATTCCCCTGCTGCAGCGGATTATAACCTGGAATCTTACAGTGGAATAAAGTCCTTTCTACTTGAAGATGCTTTTCGTCAAGATACTTTACCAGAGCAGCAGAAATCAAACAATTGAAGAAACAATAACTAGATAGCTAAGAACTCCTGCCAAGGGCATTTAGGATGGAGTGTTTTCAATTGTAGATGACAACAAGAGTAACCATATTTTTTGGTTCTGGCTTTACACAGTTCTTGAGGTAGTACTAAAAGGTTTCAAATGGTCATTTAATGAAGGCAGTTCTCTATGCTTCTCGGGTTTTCCTTTTACTAGCTTTCTTATTTGAATTGCAGTTTTAAGCACATTCGTTGTAATCCAACTCTGACTGGATTTCTTCCAAATACTTGTTAAGCACCTATGAACACATATGAATTATTTGAGTCACAGAATGGCTGGTTCTGTTTTTAGGAATGTATATGTTCAGCACAACTTTCTCTTAAAGCTGCTCATAATTTAATTTGCAATTGCTCTAAGAATTAGGACCAAGAATTGGCTATAGATTGATTCCCTTGTCTGTGGGGAATTCCTACCGTTTCCTTTGATGGTGGGACTGGATAAAGGAACTCTGGCCATGCTGTCTGTGACACACCTGATGGTTTACCAATGCAGCATTATTAAAGGGGACTCCTTATCCTTATCCTACCTGGGTCTTTTCCATGAAAGCTTTAGAAACCAAGGAGTCAGACCACAGCTTCTGTGTGAGCAAAATCTGTTTCTGTAGTAGCTACAATGTGTCTCTATTCCACAGCCCTTTAGTTTAATGCACCAATCTAGTGTTGAGGAGGCACCTGGCTGGAAACCTGTCTCTGAACTTCAAATGACAGTCTAGCAGCCAGGACAGGTATTTAAACTAACAAACCAAGTAGAGGTGTTTACATGGAGAGATACAAAAGAGATAGTTCTGTCTGAACAAGAGAGTCTTCTTAGAGAAGACCACTCTGCAGAAACTTAGAGGCTACCGTGGAGTTCAGTAGATGACCGTGTGTGAACAGGGGTCCAGACTACAGATACAACACATGCAAGAATGGACTCAAGAAAACAAAGACAAACAAGAACCCCACCAGGGTGCACCATCTACACTCTGAGTGTCAACAGCCCTTCGCGTGAACAGAATTTTCCACGTGTAATATGACTAAGGAGGAGAGTAGAACTGTTGACAACTCTCAGGAGTGGAGATGCATAGAAACAAAGCTCTTCCTTTCCCCACCTCTTCCTCCAAAGAGCACTGATCCACAGCTAGCTCAAGTTTCTTTGGGGCTTCATTTTCTCCTTGTGACTAGGGAACGATGAGTAAGACTCACTGGATTTGGTAAAGGACTCAGGTCGACCTCCCTCTGAAGACTCAGGCTTAGAGCTGTGGTACTTACTTGTTTTGTTTTGATAACTGATAGACAAATCTCCTGGTTCTAGAAGGGAAAATAAACAGGCTGTGATGCGTGCAGCCAATATTGTATCCTCTGATTTGTTACCAAGAAGAGTCCTGGGTAAGGATAAGTAAGTAAATAACTGAAAAACATCCTTATAGGACTAAAAGAGGTAAGTGATGCTCTAAAGACAAGGGTAGGGAAGGAAACAAAAATCAGCAGTTATTGTTGATATACAGACATTTTAAAAAGAGGCTTATTGAAATGTTGACATCACTGTTGTCTGAGGTTTCTGTCCTTCCCAGTTCCCACAGTTGTTAAGTCCCAAAGAAATCACACAGAGGTCTACGTTAGTTATAAACTGATTGGCCTAGTAGCTCAGACTTCTTTTTATTTTATTTTATTATTTTTATTTATTTATTTATTTCTCCATTCACTCTTACAACTTATATTAGCCCATTATTCTTGTCCATGTTAGCCACGTGGCTCAGTGCCTTATTCAGCGAGGTACACATCTTGCTTCTTCTGTGGCTGGGTCACAACTGCAGACTAGGACTTCCTTCTNTTAAGTCCCAAAGAAATCACACAGAGGTCTACGTTAGTTATAAACTGATTGGCCTAGTAGCTCAGACTTCTTTTTATTTTATTTTATTATTTTTATTTATTTATTTATTTCTCCATTCACTCTTACAACTTATATTAGCCCATTATTCTTGTCCATGTTAGCCACGTGGCTCAGTGCCTTATTCAGCGAGGTACACATCTTGCTTCTTCTGTGGCTGGGTCACAACTGCAGACTAGGACTTCCTTCTTCCCAGAATTCTCCTGTTCTCATTGACTGGCCTCTACTTCCTGTCTGGCTGTCCTGCCTGTACTTCCTGCCTGGCTACTGGCCAATCAGCATTTTATTAAAATGCAATTGACAGGGTACAAACCTGTACCATTGTCCCACAGCACATCACTGTTAGGTGAAGACTCACATTACAGGCAGAACAGAACAAGTTCACAGCAGAGGAAGTCAGGTAAACAAGATGTGGCAGGGAAATGCTACAGAAGACAATCCAAAGGATTCCAGTTAGAAAGCTGGTAGACCCCCTTTCCATTGCACTTTCCTCCTTGGTCCAAAGGGTGAAGAACCCCAGGCCTCCCACTGTTGTTCCTTTAAAGAGTTCCGAAAAGCACCAACCAGGGGCTAACACTGAGGAGGCCCTCCTGGAATACAGACCATTGAAAATGGAGAGAGGTGAGACACACAGGGATGCCTCCACAAAGCCTTTGCCAGTGAATGGTGCATTGGAAAGAGTAATGCTTGATTGACTAGAATAGAGTGAATTTGGGATATAAGATGTAAAAGAAAAAAAAACTCTTTGTTTACAAAATCAGTTTGGACATAAAGATTGAAACTGGGTGTGGTGGTTCATGCTTATAATCTCAACACTTAGGAGGCAGTAGATTTGAGGCCAGCATATGCTATGGAGTGAGACCTGTCTCAAAAACAAAAATAAAATAACATAACTATTGTACTCCAGACAAGAGTAAGAGAGCTTTGATTAGATACATCTGGTTGAAATTTGTGAAGCACAAGAATTATTATTTCTTTTTTCTCTTATGGATACTAAATGTGATCAGTCTCTACAATAGAATAAAATAGAAGTGTGCTGGTTTGAATGAGAACAGCTCATATGCTCATATGTTTGGATGCTTGGTCCCTACTTGGCGGATCTGTTTGGGAAGGAGTGGGAGGTGTGGCCTTGTTGGAGGAGGTGTGCCACTGGGGATGGACTTTGAGGTTTCAAAATCACAGATCACCCCCAGTTGGTTCTCTGTTGCAAGCTTGTGGATCAAGGTGCAAGCTCTTAGCTACCATTTTATCTAGCATCATGGCTGCTTGCCTGTTGCTACTATACTCCTGCCATAATAATCGTGGACTCTAATCCTCTGAAGCTATGAGCCCTAAAGAAACTTTTTTATAAGCTGCCTTGATCATGGTGTCTCTTCACAAAAGTGGAACAGTAACTAAGACAAGAAGCAAACCATTTTGTTCTTTAACTGCTTCACCCAAATGCAACACTAAGTGATAGGGTTTAAATTTAAACCCAGGCAAGTCAGACAAGAAGAGAAGCCTTCTGAAAGGATCCTGCTCCAGGCTGTTCTTAGACTTTTGGTGACCTGGAACACCAGAAAAATCAGAAGCCTGCTTATGGCAACGCCTCAACGCTGTCCTCACCCCAGAAAAATCCCAGAGGAGTGAGTGCCATTCTTGACTAATCTAATCAAAAAGCAGGATGAGGTCACCTCTGTGGAGATCTGAAATTCTACAAAACTCGCCAGGAACAAAGGAAATGATTGCACCAACCTCACGCTTATTCAGGTTTGTGTGTGAAGGTAATAGCTGGGCACTCATCTAAAATTTTAGAGACTGTTCCGCCTAAATATTCTTCCTGAAAAATATATTTGTGCAATCCATCAGTTCCCTGAAAGCTGAACCTGATTTAAATTGCAAGTGATAACAGAAAACATTGTCATGCTAGAGAGCAGTGACATCAAAAAGGCAGGCGTAGGGACGAGAGCTGGGTAAGTTGCATTGCTGTGTCCAGCACAACTTAAAAATTAGAATATCAAGAGACGAGGGGCTAAACACTACGAAGTGGATTAATGAAGACCTGGGGCTTACGAAGGGCACAAAGCAAAAAGACTCAGTTTTTGCCTTCCAGAGCAGGGAATGTGGAAAGAATATCTAACACGAGTAGAGCTTAAACCAGCTTCAACCAAACTGTACTTACATCCGTGTAGAAAATCCAAACTTGTGTGCTGAGGGAGTGAAAACCAGACAGAGGACCTGCTCATATGTCTGCTGTGAAAAGTACAGGGTCCCAGGGTCCTAGCTGGAGATCGTGGGGCCAGGGGAGGGTTTTCTCATGTTATATAGAATGGACGCCAGGAGGGAAATGTTTGAGTCTGTTTTCTTATGCTATAAAAATAACCAAGGCTGGTAGAGCACAAAGGACAGAAGTCCATTTAGTTCACCATTGCACAGCCGGAGGTGGTGAGAACCACACAGCAGATGGTGTCGCGATGTCAGGAGCATACATGGAAGAGATCACACGGCTAAATTGACACTAAGGGTTCTGGGGCCAGACTTCATGCTTATTCCTTTAATATATATACTTTCAAACAATTTACTTTTACAGGTCTTAATTGGAGTCCTGCAGGAACTGTATATTACCTTCCAAAAGTAAGTCCCCAGTGATGTAACCACATCCTACTGTGCTCTGCTTCTCAGAGGTCCCACTGGCTCAGCACCACTGTACAAATGTTCTAGCACCCGAACCTTCAGGGGACACACTCAGACCACATACTGTAATAGTGCACCTGAACACTGGTGGCAGAGAAGCAACAGAGAAGTTGATAGTCTGAAAAACAATAAAAAAGAGGATGGCTGGAAGCGATGGGACCAAGACCCAGTGGGAAGGGCCACTGTAAGTAGGAACCCAGATAGTAACACTGTCGCAGGAGGAAAGGGAGAGCATGTGGCTGTAATAATTATAGCGTTGTGCCTGGGGACTCTTATTTTCTAAAACAAATTATTGTGGTAAGAATGATCTACATGGAATCTACCCTCAACAGGTTTTTAAATCTATGGACCCATATTGTTAATTACAGGCACAATGCTGTGAACCTTTTGCATTGCTGATATGTTATAGACCCCGTCCCCTCCTCTCCTGGTAACCCATTGTGCCCTCGACATCTGTGAATTTGGCTTTTGCAGCTTCTTCGTCTTAGTATAATGTCCTCAGGTATCATCTATATTATCACATTTACAGGGTGGTTCAATGGAGACAGCAGGGATAGAAGCAGCTAGAGCATTTGCAAGTGTGTGGTCAAATCATTGATCCAAGCAATTTAATACTAAATAACAATAAAATTGTAAAACCAAAATCATCTTGGGACCATCTACTAAGGAAGAAACAGAAAGACAGGAAAAACAGTTGTAACAGTGGGCATGAGGGGTGCATTGTGGTGTCACCATCAGAGCAATGGAAACAGTCATGGGCTTGGAGAGTGCCACTCGGGTACAGCTCTCTGTCTAGAGTATTCAATATTTAGCTAGCTCAGGCCCTAGACTTAGGGAGGACTTGATTTTTGAAAGTTTCCTTTGTGGCAAGTTCTGCCAGCTTTCCCTCTCTCCTCTTTGGCTGTCACTTCAGACATGGAGATCAATTTTCTGAGAATGACTTGTTAATCTCCACTCTGTCCTTGGGCCATGGGGTGGCTCGCAGTGCAACCCCCAGTTAGGAGGAGGACAGACTCCGCGGTCAGACCCTGCCATCATGCTTCATCCCATGGCAGCACCAAGGCATCTATAATGAGGCTCTGGGACACAGAACCGTGGTGCTGGAGATGGTTCTCCTAGGTGTTGGCCGCTCAAATGCTAAATGATTTGTTCTTGTTCCTTCAAAACAAAACAAAACCAGGCAAGTCACACCAACTTCGCTTGCACTTTTTGTGCATTCTATTGATTTGGGTGCGTCTATAAGCAGTGAGTGTCCTAAAGATTTTTCCAAATGAGGCAGCCGTTTACAAGAATGATCAAAGAAATTCTACGCAAATAAAGACAACATGGAGGGCCAACAAAGTCACTTGGGTCAAGAAGCCATCAAGTGGAGTGCACATCTCATTAGCAGCAAATCTGTCCTGTGTCATGGGAGGTCGTGGGAAGAGCTCTGGAGTTTCAGAGCCTCTGCGAGGTGATTCAGTGGATTAGACCTGGGACTGACATCAACATCCTTCAGCTGCATTTCTGAACTCATTTTTTACAGCTAGAACATCTTTCTTCCCAGCCCCATAAAGTGTACCTAGACAGATGGCCTTTGAGGTCCTGTGAGGAAACAAAACAAGCAAACAAAATATGGGAGGCTGGAATCTCTTAGCAGTCTCATAACAACTTTCCTTGACTCTGTAGCCCACTGTGAACTGTGGACTCGAGCAATGTTCTGAGTTCTGATTTGAATCTCAAGTCTTTTGTTCTCTATATGTGCCTCTGAGTGAACTAACCTCTCTAGAGCTTGATTGCTTTATCTGTAAAAAGTGGATCATTGATGCCAACACCAGAGAACTGTTAATGGGGATTGAGTAGTACGGCTGTATGAAGTACTTCTGCAGTATCAACTGTTGTGAGATATTTGAGCAATCTGTGTGAGGATGTGTCACTGTTTTACCTTGTCTTCTTAAGACAATCACCTTCTGATTGGCTTAATAAAGGGCTGAATGGCCAATAGCTAGGCAGGAGAGGATAGGCTGGACTTGTGGGGAAAGAGAGGAACTCAGGGTTATGAATCTAGGTGCACAGGAGATGCCAGTGAGACACAGAGGAAGTCGGACATACAGAATGGAAGAAAGATAAAAAAAAAAACAAACAAACGATGTGGCAGAACATATGCTAATAAAAACAGGTTAATTTAAGTTACAAGAGCTAATTGGGAACAAGCTTAAGATAGAGGTCAAGCTTTTATAATTAATAAGGAGTCTCCATGTCATGATTGGGGAACTGGTGGTCCCTAAACAAAGACCAACTACAATGTATAAGGTAGGCATATGATAAAAACACGATAATCAGTGATTTTATTTACTTTCAGAATAAATAGCAGGTTTTAAAGATGAAATACATTTCTTATCATTTATCGAGGAGTTGCTGTGCTCAGGCCTCAGCCAGTCTTACATGAGAAGTTCCCTCAGCTTCCAGGTGAAGTGGGCAGCTCAAAAAAAAAAACTGGTATATATTAGTGTTAGTGAAAAATAAGGATTTGTAGATAAACAGCAACCTGATTCTGATGAACAGCGGCTACAGGGTGTTGCATAGCAACAAGTAAAGCATTCCAGGCACGAGGGGCCAGGCTCATGAGCCTCAGCAAACAAACACACACCGGGGGAACTGAAACTTGCAGGAGTCAGGTGCGTCCAGCCAAGGTTATGGATACAGAAAACAGCTGCTAAGAGTGGAGACTCTGATCAGCCCATCTGCTGAGAGAAAGGTCTCTCAGGCCTGTCAAGCTGCCTGCAAGTTGTTCAGAGGGTTCCAAGAATGCCACTCTGTGGATTGTCACCATCATTCTGGTGGGATTGGGTGATGCAGTGGCTTTTGACTCCTCTCTGTGAAAGACCCTTCACCCACACTGTTAGTAGCCCCAATAGAAACTCCTTGGTTCATTGAAATTGGACTTTGATAAGACTGTTGCTCTGATCTGTCATGGGCTCCCTTTCTCAGATGATTGGATGTGTGTGTGTGTGCGCGCACGTGCGTGCATGCTGTGTTTCCCCAGAAAAAGTCTCTCATATAACAGAGAGTAATGAGGTTGGAGTTTATCCAATCGCTAAGTGTAATACAATGAATACACTCAAAACAGAGGGGTGGCTGAAGATAAGATGTCTGTTAAAGATCCCTGTGATATGGAAGTAAATAATTTAGCAAGTAACTGCAGTCATCCAGGTGTGATGCAGGGTAGAGAAAGTGTGCTCAAGACTCGCACATACACACGCTCCCACATGCGAAGGATGAGGCCAGCAGCTCCAAGTGTGAGTCTGGGAGAATGTCCATCAGCCTGAACACCTGGCATCAGATCTGAGGCATCCTGAATCAGTTTCCATCTGGTGGTCGGGGCAACAGGACCCAAGAGAGTCTTCTTAGGAAATGGAGCCATGGCGTCAGGATGCTCCACTTGATGACTAAGAAAGGTACTAAAATGAGGACTGGATTACTTATACAGGATTATGTCAGTATAACAGTCCTCTACGTTAAGAACACCTGAGCAAGGACTAACGGGGAAGGAGAATTGAGGGCAGACCGACTACTGGTGCAGACGCTAACTACATGCCAGGAAATTCACAGCTTGATGTTAAGTAAGCAACAGAGAGAAGTGTCCAGCCAAATTCTGCTAAGGAAAATGATCTCAAAGGAGCAATCAAGAAATACCTGTAGTCTCTAAAAACAAGCAAGCTAGAGTCTTGTATTCTCTTTTAAAGCCTTCTGGCGTGGCGCTGTTCCAAACTGGTGATCTTTGGGAGGACTCAGGCTGTAAATTAGTTCCGGTTCTTGTTTAGGAAAACACAGCCATTCAGGCATTAAAAATAAAATGCTACTATTTGCATTTCTCATTCGACAGAAAGGGGAGCAAGTGCTCATAGTTCCTTGCATAGCCAGCACCAAGTTTGTGCCTTCTCTGCTCTCACCCCTCATCCCTCCTCTTACTTTTTTTTAGGGGCTAAAAAAGGATTTATTTGTTTTTATTTTATGTGTATGAATGTTTTGTCTGCATTAGACAAGTGTACCATTTGCATGCCAACAGAAGTCAGAAGAGGGCCCCTGACCCCTTAGAACTGGAGTTACAGATAGTTGTGAGGCGCCATGGAGGTGCTGGGAACTGAACCCAGATCCTCTCTAAGGGCAGCAAGTGCTGCTAGCCTCGAGCCATTTCTCTCGCCTCCTCCTTTCCCTTCTTATGGAGAATGAAGCAGTTGACACAGAGGAGTGTCTTTGGGAAAAGGGTTCTGTTGAGTGAGACTAGAGATGGAGATGGGGCTGGTACTGACCTTGAATGTTGGTTGGTCCTGCGGTCCTGGGGACATGCTTATCAGTATCCTCAGGAAATACAGCTCTTCCACATTCCTTCAGATGCTGTTCTTTGGTTGGCTCTGGATGACTTTTGGGTTTCTTTAACTGCCATACTTTGTTTTTCTTCCTGAACACCTTCTGGCCTTACCTGTTTTTAGCTGACCATCTTTTCATGGACCTTGACTGAATTACTACCCTTCCTGAATGCAATCAATAAATCCTCATTCCCTCATCTGAATGCCTCTGAGGCAAGCAAGACACTGCTCTGGAGTTGCCACTCAGTGATCTATGTTCAGAATTCCCTCTCTCCCCACTACTTCCCCAACTTTATGGCCCCTTCTGTCTAACTCTGTAGAAGAGGACGGGCACACGCAGGTGGAACTGGTCTGAGCGATCGGTGACCCATCCATTGGACCCTCTCAGTCCTCCTGTGGTCATGTCAGCTCTCCACAACTTCCAAGCTTCTATGCTCTCGCCATGGAAACAGAGGGGCTCCAGAGGATCAGCTTTGATTTCCTTTTTGAGCCAATAGTTACACACATGGTGTTTAAAATAGTTTTGTAGAAGCCAGGACTCATTTTGATGGCTTTGTTTTGAATTCTGGAGAACAATCTATAGTATTCTTTTACTGTGATGAGAAAGAGTAACTTAAATGTTAAGGGTTTAGTACTTAGTATTTGAGGCATATGCTTTTTAACAAAATTTAATTTGCTCTCGAATAAAGGGTTAATTCTCTCTAGGCTTCAAGTTTAGTAATTTATCAATTGAAAAAGTCTAATTAGGGGTTGGAGAGATGGCTCAGTGGTTAAGAGCATTGCCTGCTCTTCCAAAG
>LOEQ01004788.1:217040-238857 GCA_001685075.1 Bramus lutescens | reverse complement strand
GTGTAAAGCTAGCCATGCGGGAGCCAGGCGGGACAAAAAGCAGGCCTGCTCGCCCTTCACTACACTGTCTGAGTATGAAGTAGTGGGCTGAGTCTTCAGGTGGGTGTGTAAGGCTCTCCCAGTAGGACAAAAACAACCCATGATTGTCCTCACTCAGTCACGACAGAGCTTCCCAGCAACTAACCCTATGAAACACTCAGAGCAAGTCAGGGGAGGCAAATTCCTCCCCTTTTGTACTCAGTTTTTAGAAGTGTGTACTTGTATAATAAGTAAGACTGTTTTAACACACTGAAACTTGGTACCATTTAGGGTCCTTTGAGAACCCTCTGGGACACCTTGAAGGCTATAGCATGTGGCTCCCAGTGAGCCGCTTTCTTTCTTCATGCTAGCTCAGTGCTAAGTCGCTCTGTGTGGAAGTGGCTGAGTGTTTGTTTCTCACGATACCTTTCTCTTGACCTTTCCCACCTGCTCAACTGCTGCCCTTGCGGGAGAACGCCTGTGCCTCGTTCAAATGTGCTGCTCACTAACCTACTTAGGAAAGCCCATCACTTATCCCTTAAAAGCCTGGGGATTTTGTGCTCTGTTTGTCACGAGACATCTGCCCAGATTGATGCTGTTTACAATGAGGGCGCTGACGCCTGTGAGTCATTTGTACCAGTCCAGAACGTGAGGGAGGCTGACTCTCAGGGACTCAAGCACCTTAGGCTGATGTGTGCCTGGACTTCTACAGATTCATGCTGTTTGAATTCACAAACAGTTCTGTCTTCCACAAGATGTGTTTTCATTCCATCATCATCATCATCACAATAATAAAACCAAACGCTTTTTCTTTGCTTTAGATTTTGAGATGTTTTGTGGAAATAACCATTTCAGATTTACTTAGAATTAATATCAGTGAAGAAAAAAACTAATAATTACTTAGTGTCTGCTCTTCTAGTCCCCAGCTGGTATATACAGGCATCCCTCTCCCTGTTTTCTTTCCTTTGCCCTCGGCAGACATAACCCATCAATCATGACAAGCTTACACTGAACCTGAACATGGCCCCATAATCCTCAGGGTAGCACTTCAGGGAGAACACCGTCAACTGACCTGAACAGGATATAAGATTTGAAAATAAGATAGAAGAATAGCTTTTGCTATTCTAGTAGTATCAGGCCTTTTCTATTGATTTTATTGTATTTTTCTCACAAAGAAGAGTCAAACAGACCACACTATTCCCGAGAGCTGTGTGCTCTGAAACTAAGATTAAATAAGTTGTTATCTATATTTGGTTTAGTCTAAATGCAGACTCTAGGATAGATGTTTGCTGTTTGAGCTGCGTTATGCATATTGGTACCTAGAGGTAGGGTTTTATGTAGCTTTTGGATCAAAGCTCATTACAAACACAGCAACCTCTCTCTCTCCTTAGTTCGTCTGTCTATTCATTCCACAGATAGTTGGGGGGGGCTTGGCATCGTGGCAGGCGTTAGAGAGCAAATAAACAGATATGATCCATCCCCTTGAGGAACTTATGGGCTGTGTAGGATAGGCTAGTGTTAAACTGAAAGACCCAGGCACATGTGTAATTCAAGTATGAAGCGCTACAAGAAGGAAAAGCAGAGAGAACTCTTGGAAATAACCAAGTAGAGCCTAAGTTCTCCTGAATGTTCCCTGGCTACATCTCTGAATCAATGATGTTTAAGATGATCACTTATAGGAATCAGTGAGGAGAAAAGTGGGGAGCAGCATGAGGGAAGAGGGAAGAGGGGATAGAGTGTGAGAAGACCCTGGGTCAGGAGGCTTTGCTTTGGTTGAAGGATCTTGCCTGTCTCTCTAGGAGTCTTATCCTTTAGTAAAGGAAAAGGGAATAAAATGTCTGAGGACTACATTTTACAGATGCTGCCAAATAGCAGTGAAGATCGCTACCTTTAGCGAACACAAAACCCTTTTAAAAGACAATCACTGAATCTTCTCTAACTGCTGTTTCGGTGTCTGAGGATTCAATCAACCATGGCTAGGAAAACAAAAAACCATACTTTTACAATTGCATCTGCAACTAAATGCACAGGTTTTCCCCTGTTGTTCTGCTCCTTTTGAGTTCAATGTAGTCTTTGACAATGTCATAGATGTACATCATGCATTCTGATTATTCTTATGCCCCATCCTCTCTTATCTCCCGTCTACCTCTGTCCAGCCCCCTTTCCCATGCATGTTTTTTTCTTTTGTTTTCTGGCCCACTGGATTTAACCAGGGCCATCTGTATGACCATGGGGTTGGAACTGTCCACTAGAGCTTGGTGGACTCTCCAGTGGGGACACAACTGATGACACTGACTCCTCTCCCAGACTCTTTCAGCAGCCAATAGATCAGCAGGAAGGGGTGGGCCTCATGAGTCCTTCCCTTAACCATGACTGATGGTTGACAAGACCAGTCTTGCACAGGCCCACTGCATGTAACCATGGCTGCTGATTGTAATGGCTGTGTCATGCCCTGAAGACAGCACAAGAGCAGAGATATATTGTGAGCCAGTCTGTATGCCTCATCTTTCCTGTAACATAGTAAGACATATGAATTTGGTCTTTGTTCACCCCATTCCCAGAGTAGAGCTTTCAAGTATTCTGAAGTTTCTTGAGTGATAGGTGAGAGCATCTACCAAATGCTCTTAAGTCTTTGGGGGGATTGTCTGAGTGCCAGGAACATCTTTCGTTTTAATGGCTGACTGGGTGGGCTTCAGAAGGGGCCTGATAACCAGGAAGACCAAGCCACGGTTTTCAAAAAGAAATCTGGAACTTTCAACCTAACCTCATTCTCTAAGCTACCATGTCTATGTGAGGAGAACTCCATAGGAGTCCTGAGAGCTTTCAGGCTGGTGGGCAAATTCACATACTGGGAAGCAGGCATACTGCAAGCCTAGGATGCTTCCTGAGAAAACAACACACACATGCAGATAGGAACCCATGATGGACCAAAGTAATGAACGCACGTGCCATCCCAAGATGGTGATAACTCAGGAAAACCACATCCCTGGTGATTTCTGCACGGTCTGCAGGCAGCTCCCCAGGTCTCAGGAACCACCTCTGGGAAGTGCGGCCCTCTCCAGGCAGCCCAGCTGGTCTGTTCTGTCTCCCAGCAGCTTTACTCCTATAAAGCTGGGGAGGCAGTTTTAAAAAATCTTCTGAGTTCCAACTTTCCCATCCATGTGACATTTTGTTTACCTCTTGTGTCTCATCAGCCTCCCACTCCTTCCTGGAGGGGGTGTTTTAGTTTGGAGGAAACATCTAGATAACAGGAGCCCTTGCAAACCCTACAGTATGCACCTTGTTTCAGTTAATCGTCTTTAAAATAAAGTGGTAAGTGTAAATGAGTTCAGTGAGCTAGCGTAGGAAGTTGTCAAACGTGGGGGACGAGGCTATGGAAAGTTCTAATCTGTAGCCAAGTTGGAGAGTAGTGTGTGTCCTATGTATTCAACACTGACAAATGACATCTTGAGTTGGGGAGGGGGTCTTATAGGATTGAACCCTTAACCTGAGGGGTGTGCTCTAACTCTGGGGAGTCAGCATCAGAAATGAATTATGTTTTGTGGTAGCTAATTTGTGCCTGCAGGGTATTGGAGCCTTGCTTGCTATGGAAACACACACTTGGTGTAACCAGTGTGTGAGTTGGGATATCCTTTACTCTATTGACGCTTGGCAAGTGTCATTCTCCAAGGCTCATAGAAAGTGATCCTGTGCAGGCTGTGCACAGCCTCAGTCCTTTGTGTGTGCACTCTACTGGGTGTGCGACTTGGATTTAGGCAGCATCTCTCTTCCCTCTCCAGCTTAAAAATTATGAGGGATGGATCGGTGCCCTGAGAAAAATGAGAAGACCTGTCAATCAGTAACATTTTAGTGTGGGATAATAATAGGCCAACTATTCAGCAAATTGAAGTTTAAAAATATCCACTTAACACAGACGCTAGACATTTGCCAAAGAGTGGATGATAGCATGCCCGGAATAAAATTCAGGACAGAAAAAAAAAAAAAGAAGAAAATCACAGGTGCAACTAGAATGCGTGCCTTAAGTGATGAAATAGTTGGTAAATAAAAAAAAACATTAAGTGGGCTGAGTAAAATATAGATAATTTATTTACTTAATTAGATAAGTGATGAAGGGTAACAGACAAACCATAGATAAAACAGAGCCTATGCACTAAGAATTGGGAGCAAAGCCACTTACAGAATTTAGTGTGGCAACAAAATCAGCGAAGTAGGTGTCAGAAAACACACTATATAGCAGCTATTCCAGCTGATGTTTATATCCAGAGATATATATCATCCTTGAAGGTGACCCTGCACACTCCTGGACTCCAAATTTGGCGCAAACTGTGCCCAAACACCTGTTTTCACAGAGATCCTTTATTAAGCAGGGAAGAAAAGTTGTTGAAGTGGCTGCTCTCTGCCTCTGCCAGAAAAGCAGCAGCAAATGATCTTGCAGGTGTGGATTTTAAGAGGAGAAGAAGGGGAGGGAGGTCCGTGTGAGGACTGACCAGGAGCAGTGGCATATTTTCATGGAGCGTGTTAATTAGGTGAGCCAAAAGGGACTTTTGATTCTTAGACTTTAATACTTTGATAGCTGGACATTGGTAGTCAGCTTCAGGACGTAGAAATGATCAAATAAGGGAATAGACCTTGGTGGCTAGCTTTAAGAATGTAATCTAATGTTTTTTTTTTTCAGCAAGGCTCTAAACTCTAGTGTTGGACCGATTGTCTAGAAGGTTGTGCCATCTGTAGGCTCTGTTCAAAGTCCATCTCCTCACTGGGTGTGGGAACACAGGACAGCATCCCTTGCCTCTTTCTCAGAAAAGCAAGCTAGCTGTTCTGCGGCCCAATGCAGGCTATGTAAACATGAACTCCAAGAACTGCTGTCTTGTCTTGGACAGCAGTAATTCACCGTAATCAAAGAGTGGAGTTGTCTAGTTCTGCTTTATGAATGTGGCTGAGTGGTGACCTGAGCGGTATGTAGGTATTAGGTAGCTGCAGGCTCTGTGGAGCTCTGTCTCGTAGTCAGACAAAAGTATGAAATTTAATGCTTGAAAGCGGCTGTTTTTAGGCAATGTCCTGACTCCTGGACATCAGGAGGAAGGGAACACTGAACATAAATTTTCCACCCAGGAAATCACAAATATCTGGGAATTCTGGTTTCTGGATGGGCAGAGATTGTTAATGATGAAATCCTTTGACTCACGTTCTCATGAATCAAGTCCTGAGTATTTCCGGCTGGGGGCACCCCTCTTAAATACTGTGCACACTAGTTTTTATTGTTTGGGGTCTGTGGTTGATTGAAATCTAATCAAACCAAGACATTTAATGGATTGCTTATTTTATTTCTCGGAAGCAGTATTTCTCGCCCCTTTAACCCTGTGTTCCCTTTGATAATTATAAAACTCACTTCTTCCTACATCCCTGATGGCGTCTGAATCATTGTTTACCACAGTCACACAAAAGTTCATACAACGAAGGAGTGGAGATTGCTCGTTAGACTTAAATTATTTTGAAACATTGAATTCACTTTTTGACCCTGTTCCAAATATTAAGACTTAGGCCCTTGGCTGTAGGTCTCTTTGCACCCTGTGAACAGGGTCACTAACAGTCCACTCCAATGAGAACTTAATAAAATGTTCCTACGTGCCTTCTCTGACTGAGTTACAGGTAATGTTTCACAGATGTAAGCTCAGGGCTGTCTCTGGGAGCTGCTTTCTGATAGATGGGCAGTGTCTTGACAATAAAGCTTAATGTAAAATCTCACTCTGGGCATTACTCCAATGTCAAGAAAAAGCATGAAAAAACATAGTCTATTATTGCTTTTATCCATCTTCATAAATATTCTCTCCTTGGCAGCACTAGAACAAGACAGAGCCTGCAATGCTTTCCCCAGTTCAGAGTGGTCCATGTGAAGACACCAAGGGACAAGCAAGAAGGGGTCATAGAAATCACCTTAGTGACCCTTTTGAATGATGTAGAAATCATGGCAAAAGATACGCTTAGATGTCACATCTCTCTAACTGCCAGTCTATCGGTATTTTCAGGGACTCCCAGGTACAGCAGTGACGCTTCATTGTGCTTATTAACAGACAATTGAGACTTAAATACAAACATCCATTTGTGAAAGCGTGGCCACGAATTTGTTCCATTAAAACCCTGTAAGGGAGAAACTATTTGAAGTCTGAAATGTCTGCCACAGGCTTTAGTTGTGAACGTTTGGTCCCAGTTGGGGAGGCTATTTTAGGAGTCCATTTTTACTTCAGGAGTCAAGTCCCAGCTGAGAAAGCAGGTCACCAGGGGCATGACTTTGGGGATGTACTATCCCTAGTCACTTCTGGTTCTGCAGTTTCTTCCTCTTTAGCCAGGAAGTAAATAGATTTCCCCTGCCACATGTTCCTGCCGCCACGATGTGAGCATGAGATTATGGGTCGAACTCTCCAAAGAGTGCGGTGAACTAAATCCTTCCTCCACAGGTTGCTCCTGCCAGGAATTCTTGTCACACTGACACAAGGTCACAAATATGCTCCATCTGTCCTCACTTTCCAGAATAGAAAATAAGGCTTAAAATCATGTGACTAGTTTTAAGTTAGTTCTCCAGGAAGTGGCAGAGTTAAGGTTAAATTGGTGTTTTGATTCTGGAATGTATGACATCTCCACTTGTGATGGTTACTCTTGGTTGTCAGCTGGACCACATCTGGAATCAACTAAAACCCAAGCAGTTGGGCACACTTGTGGGGGATTTTCTAGATCAGATCATTGGAGGTGGAAAGATCCACTGTAAATCTGGATCATTCAAGGTTCGAAGACCTGCCCTAAACCTGGGCCACACCTTCTAGTGACAGCCTACGTGAAGGAAATGGAAGAAGGAAGCTTTCTGCTCTCTGTCTGCTTGTTGCCATTGCTGGCAAGCTCAGCTATCCTGCTGCGGAGGCCTTCCTTCATTGGGATCAGAACCTACTTCTTTGGGAATCCAGCATAGACTTAAGACGAGCTGAGACATTCAGCCTTGAAGACTGATCAACATCTACATTTTTGCCTTTTCAGTTGGAAGACAGCCATTGTTGGACTAGAGAGACCACAGCCTGTAAGGCGCTCTAATACATTATATATATATGTATATATACATATATATATAATACTATATATTATGTTCCACATATACATCCTATGTATGTATGTATTTATGTATGTATTATGTATGTATGTATATTCATTCCATCAGGTCTATTCCTCTAGAGAACCCTGACTAATACACTACTGTACATGTAAATAAGTTTGTAAACGGTCAATTAGACTGTTTCAGACATCTTTGAACAGGGTGCATGTTGTTATTTGAAGACACAATACACAGGTAGAGAAAGAAACAACTCTTGGAGTGACTTTGTGTGTATTCCCCTTTCATGCTGTCACAACCACACAAAGCTGAAATAAGATGCATGCAATCCATCAGCTGAAAATCCGGCAAATTAAGAACCCTGTAATTTGAGCCAAGTTCTTCCATCTCTTCGAACCCTTACTTTCCTCATTTAAAGACACAGGACATTCAGATCTATGCAGATGATTTATGAAGGTAAAGCCAAGCCTGGTGCCTGCTGCATAACACATCCCAAATAGAATTTCCTTGGGGAGGAAAGAGAGTGGGGGTGGGACTGGCGGACTCTGACAGGCAGAGCTGCTGCTGATTATGAACTGTCATTGCACTAGCGTGAGCCTGCTCCCAAAGCTGTGCGTTCTTAGTAGCTCTAACAATGAGAGACCCAACAGCAAGCACTATAAAATCGTAGATAGAATTAGTAAGCATTGCATTAAGAGGAGAAAATTTGATCTTGCTAATAGAAAGCAGGAAAGTAATAAAGAGAAATTATGAACAAAGTATATCGGGGAAACATAGAAAATGAGAATCACAAGTGGAGATAGTAAAAATGTCTTAATATGAGGGTAGCTAAAATAACTATATGCGTTACACTCAGTGTATTGGACTAAGAGATGCCTCTCCACCCCCTCCCCCTTACAACCAGCCTCTGACAGTTGTACTTGTGCTGGCTAGCTTTATATGAACTTGACACAACTAGAGTCATCTGAAAGGAGGAAATCTCATTTGAGAAAATGTCTCCTCCATAAGATGGGGCTATAGACAAACCTGTAGACTATTTCTCAATGAGTGATTGATAGAGGAGGTCCCAGCCCATTGTGAGTGGTGTCACCTCTGGACTCATGGTCCTGGCCTCTCCAAGAAGGCAGGTCCAGTCATGAGGAGCAGGCCAGTAGTCAGTCTCTGCTTCAGTTCCTGACTCCAGGTTCCTATCCCAACTTCCCTTAAGGTGTATAAGCTGAAACAATTCATTTCCTCCCGAAGCTGTTTTTGGTCATGGTCTTTATCACAGCACCAGAAACTCAGATAAGACAGTGATGTAATAATGGTTGTAATATGGGAACATGCTCCTGGGTGTATGTTTTAATAAAGGAGATAGAGCACATGCAGAAGAGACAGTGGTGTGACCATACTTCATAGGATGCCAGCAGCTACCAGAAGGTCCTGCTTCTGTGGGGAACAAGAAGTCTTGTTGACAGATTGATTTTGGGATCTGGACACTAGGACCCAGGCAAGTTGATCCCTAACATCAACCGCCACTGGACTCCTAAAAATGGCATACACTACCACACACACTTGCCCTTGACCGGACAGTCCTGAATGAGATCCCCAATAAATCCCAGTAAACTCTCAGAACTATGAAATATCGTATCTTAGCTGCATTCTTCTACCGTGATGGAATACCAGAGATTGGGTCATTCAGATAGAAATGGAACTGATGTCTCAGAGTTCCGGAAGCCCAGGAGTCCGAGTTCACAGGACTGAGTCTGTGGCCCTGCTTCTTGCATTGTAACTTGGTGTCACAGGGTCAGAGAACATATTCAAGAGAGAGGGTGGGGGCAAGAGAATGTGCAAGGAGCCAACTTGCGTTGGCTCCTACTGCGTCAGCCCCTCCTACATCACCCAGTCTCTTCCTTAAGTCCCATCTTTGAATACATTGCAATGGCAGCTGAATTTCAGTACATGCTTTGAAGGGAATATTCAAACTGTTGACTATAATAATATATTATTTTAAGACTGTAATCCTGGGGGGTTTCTATAAAGCAATAGATAACAGGCATGCTTACCACAATTGCTTTATTGAAATGCATACCTAGCAAAATGTTTGCTTTGGAAAAATAATACATTTTTAAAAATTTTAGATGATCAAATAGTTGTGAAACTTACCCGATCTCCTATCCCTGGACTCTGACCCATATCAACAACATGTTCCATTTCACACAGTAAGGGGTCCAGGTACATTTTATTCTTTAAACAAAATGTTTTCCGCATGGGTCACAATAGGTGGAGTTTGGCATCAGGAGGCCACCAGAGTGCGGCCTCCCTTAGCCGCACTGTGCCTCTTCCCAGCATCCTCATCCTTTTGCTGCTGGGTGAGGACAGGTTTCCAGTGTGTTGAATTTTGAGTCAATCACATTCATTGCCCCCAACTGCAAGACTGATACGGTGTCACATACAGCAGGTGGCTGCATGTCACTTTGGTTGTGTGTATTTAAGTGAGCAGACTGTCAAGAGGCATTGGTGACAGCAGGCCTGTTTCACAGTTTTGATAGGCAAGTCCTTTATGAGAACTCCCCTGTGGAAGAATGGGATCACTTGGATTGACCAGAGCAGATGGAAAACTCACTGTTTGTGTCATTTGGTGACAAGCAATCTTCTCAAACAGGTGAACCCGAGAGCTGTTTAGAAGACTGGGGATTTCTCTAGTGCAGGCCGACACACTGCCAGTCCCTTAAGGGCTTTACATCCCTCTGTCATGGACCCTGATTGTTGGTGCATATGCCTTTTGTGTGCTCTGACATGACAGACAGAACTTTGAAGGGAGACACCAGGCTTCCTCAGTCCCTAGGTACGTACTTGTGGATTTAAAAGACTTGTCCTTAACCTGAAACAATTATTGTTGTGCATGAGAGTGAGAGGCGGTGCACGAGTGCCACGGTACACGTGTGCCAGAGGCGGTGCACAGGTGCCACGGTAAGTGTGTACCAGAGGACAATTTTGGGGAGTCAGTTCTCACACTCTACCTTACTGAAACAAGGCTCATCCTGTCGTTTCTGCCATGCTGTGTATTCTGGACTAGCTGCTCATGAATAGCCAAAATCTCCTTTCTCTACCCTGGTCTTTTGGCAGCGTGATGAGATTACAGGTGCGAACCACCCCATCTGGCTTTTTTATGCATGTACCAGAAATCAAACTCAGATCAACAGGCATGTGTTGCAAATGCTTTTTGAGCATTTTGAGCATTGAGCTATCTTGCCTGATCTCTAACTTCATCATCATAATCATTATCAGCTTTTGAGACAGGGTCTCACTTAGTCGAGGGTGACCTTGAGCTTGTTAGGCATTCAAAGCTGACATTAAGCTCCTGATCTTCGTGTGTCGCGCTCTTGAGCTGAAATTTCAGGCTCGGGACCAGCATGCCCATCTGCCTTCAGCTTTGCTTGCTTTCATTTATAACTGTAAACTGAGGTGGATGGAGTGGCATTTTTTATTTGCATGCTTTGATTTTTAAAGGAATGCTTCAAAGAGAGTGTTCTGAAGGCCTCTGCGGACTGTGGGAGAAGCTGATGCAAGGGGAAAGGGGGTTTTGATGTGCATGACCAAGGGCCACGTGCTCTCTCTAACAGCAGCAGCAACAAGAACAACAAACCCTCCGGACATTCTCAAGCTGCCTTTCCTCCTCCTCTGAGACAGCCTGAGCCACATCTACAAACGTTACAGACTTCGTCGTGGCTCCATGCGCAGTGAGTGACTGGACTGCTGGACCCTGGGCTGTTGTCCCACGGACTGCACTTCCAGTTCATCACCGCAGTTTTGAAGGTAGAGCCATGCCCACTTCTGGGTGGTGGTTTAGATAGACTGCTGGATATGGCTTAGAGGAAAATTATCACGTTGTGAGTCTTCAAGGCTCTTGCATGCAATGTCCCTCTTTCCAGATGGCAGGGAGTGGTATTTGTTCAGCACCTTATCCGTGTGAGATGGTGCATGGAGGTGCATTGTCGATGGGTGTGAGAACGTGTTTCCCTTCTTTCTTCTTTGCTTTTGTGTTTTCCTTCCTTCCTTCGTTCGGGTGATGCAAGGCTCAGACGTGGAAGCTCCCTGGGGAAAAGCATGTGCTTGTTCACTTCAGCAGCATCCAATGAGCGGAAGGAAACTCCTCGCTCTGCTGACGCACTGGGAGGAGACAGAACGGGTTGTGATACGCTCATCTGCATCATTGATCCTTCAGACTTCCCTGCTGCCCTTGTAACTTAATGTTCTTGGCAGTCCAGTTTCTAATTTGTCAGCAAGGACAATAAATTGTTAATGATTTTTGGCCTCTCCCTATTCTTAGGTTATTGCCTAACACAAAGAGACAGGTTCATTCAATTTGGGAAATGTTAAGAGGATGCCCAAACCATGTTCTGAGCAAATAAAGGAAGGGCTTTTTCAAATGACTGTATCATTCTTTCCACAATCAAATTCCCACTGTCCCTGTTTGTGTGGGTGAATTAAAAGATGATCGAGACTGTAAATGTATTTATTAACCTAATTAAATAGTATCTGGATAAAAGGAAAGGCAAGCCCCTCCATCAATGACTGTCCATGAAAAAGCTAATGAACACTTAGAAAATGAGCTCTAACGCTTGATTTCCATTATTTGGACAGTAGAGGTTTTCTGAGATTCGTCGGTTCCTGTGAGTATGTTCAGCTCATCTTTTACTTTACTGGTAAAGATTTTAATATTTACAATATCTTGGTTCCTGATGGTATTGTCTCTCAGCACCGCCCCCATTTGTGTGTCTCATCACTCTTGACTGAGTTCTTCCAGGGAAAGGGAGGGAAATCTGAGTAGGGAAACTGACGTCAGATATTTTTGAATCCTCTGAGCAATTGACCTTGTAGCAAAAGGAATACTTATAATATTTGCCTGTAGGTGGGCTGCCCAAGAGGCAGCATTTAGATTGTTAACAATATTCCCTCTTGACTCTGATGCTGAAGATATTGTGTTGTTTATATAGGGACTATGAGGTTAAGATCGTCTACAATCTTCTAGAAGGAAATTGTTCTCCTCTCCTGAGGAACTTACTTTATTTCAGTAAAGACCTTATTTGTATAGCTATTTAATCTTTTTAAAATAAGAACTTACTAATAGCTCATTTTATGCCTTGATTTTGCTGGAAATGTTGCTTGCAATGCTATAACAAACATTTTAAAATTTGATTTTAACTTTAAGTGTATGAGTGTTTTAAACTGCAGGTATATTTCTGCATCATGTTCTGTCTGGTGCCCGAGGAGGCCAGAAAAAGGTACTGGAGACCTTGGAATTGGAGTTACGGACAACTGTGAGCTGCCATGTGGGTGTTGGGAATCAAACTTGGGTCCTCTGCAAGAGCAGCCAGTGCTCTTAATCTCTGAGCCATTTCTCCAGCCCACAGCCTTAACATTAGCAGAATGGTTTGGCAATAGCAAAGATATTTAGCAGATTAATTATCTTTTCTATGCAGTGGGGTCATGTCACACACACACACACACATACACACCATATGCACCTGTCCTTCTTCCTCTTTCTTTGGAATATATCCATATATATTCCAAATACACACATATATACACACATATGTACATGTGTATATGTATATATATACTATATATGTATGTATACATATAGTTTATGTCTCTGTCTTCTAGAAGGGGTTTTCTATAGGATTTGGTTCTTTTTCTACTGTTTCAGGCCAATAGCGATTTGTTGTGCTTGCTCTTGCTCTTTCTGATTTCTCTTATCTATAACACGCATGACAGTAGTTGAATTATTTGTAACTGTATTTCCTCATAAATTATTTGATATGGGCATTAGTCAAAAGGACTTTAAAAACTCACTGCATTTGATTTAGTATCATAAATTACAGAAAATAATACTAAGGACATTTTAGTGGGCATGGAAGGCATCAGACAAGGTTTTGGCAGGCTGAGCCAAGCGACTGGGCTGTAATGAAGCTTCCTTGTCCTGACAGCCATGTAAATAATACCTGGGTTAAACAATGGAATACATTTCTATTATAGAGGACACAAAGAAATGCTTCTTTGTACACGGGCATCATTTTGAATCTGTTCCTTGTCCTCTTAGAGTCTGGTTCAGCTCTGATTGTTCAGGTGTTTGATGACTCTGATGGAAATTTCTCCCTGTCTCACTGCAGGAAGTGAGTTAAAGACTGGAGCCCAGTGTGCAGAGGCAGCTGCAGAACCTCTGGTGACTCATGGACTAATTGTGGCTTTGTCATTTTGGTGTTAAGCGTTGGTAAACTAAGCTGACAAACCAGCCAGTCAGCTGCTTCAAGGGCTGAGTGAGCTTAGCTGAGCGTTCTCGTCACTTCGGCACCAAGAGCGTGGATTTCTCACCAGATGCCCCTTCCCCTGTAGTCTTCTAAACTCTGCTTCCTTCCATGTGTGATGAGGCCAGAGAAAGGCTGGCATGCCTTATTTCCCTCCCCAGAGGGGAAATGGCAAATGTCTCCATGGTTCTTCCAAAGAGGATCTTGCACGATACTCTGTCAGCGCAAACACCTGTTCTTCCACCATTTCTCAATCTCACCCAGGTCTGCATTGAGGTTTCAGGCCGTAGTTGCCACTCTCTTGAGCTCTATGTGCCACCACCCCATTCACTTTACCTGTGTCTCACGCTCACTCTCTTGCCCTCAAAGCTGTGAGGAACAGTAAGTATTTCACCAAAGACTTTGGAGGAGATAGGTTGGGTGCCGAGAATCACTCACAGCAACGCACGACCATAAATAACCATCATGCCCACTGTCTCTCCATGATGCTTCCTTTGTGGAGCTGAAGCATGTTCTCTCCCTTCCTTCCCTTCCTCTCCCCTCAATCTGTCATTTTCCTTTTTATGTGGTAGGAGTCGCAAGCCTTCCTCTCTCGACAGCTATGATTGAGGGGCTCTGCACCTGCTCAGGTGAATGAAGGGGAGAAGTGCTGACGCAAGTGCTTATGCTAATACTTTAGTCTCCTGCCTTTGCCACTCAGAGGAACCACCCCTCAAACAAGGGCATCAAACATTTTCTATTCAAGTTCCTTGTGAAGTCAAAAGAGCTCTTCGCTTCTTGGCTCATGTTAGAGCATGGGGTGGTTTCTGAAGAGATGAATGGATGCTCAGCTCTCACGGAAAGAGAGAAAGAAATGAGGAAATCAGGAGAAAGTACAGACACAGAAGGTTTTATTAGGAAGTGGCCTAGCCCCCTCGCCATGGTATAAACTTGAGGGGTGCTAAGACTAAAGGCGAACTTTTTTAAAGCAGACTCCCAATGCTCTCCATGTTCTCTTCCCATTTCCAAAGTCATCTCCAACTCTACTTAGATTTTTCAGCCGTTTTCCCTTCTCTGATGGGAAAAGCACTCTTGCTAGACTGTAGCCAATTAGTGTGTAAATTTCACTGAAGAAACATCCTCTTCTCTCTCCTGTGCTCTGCTGCTCTTATCCTTTCTTCCCACCTCCCTTCTCCCTGTTGCCTTCATAGATGGTTCCCAGGACCACCCTTGAGTCAGCTGCTACATCACTTAAATCTACCGAAGGGCCCTTGGTCCCTGTTTTCTTTCTCACGATTATTGCTATTTCTGATAGGAGGAGAATTGATTGTGGTGCAGAGTTCTCAGTGTGGACTTTGCAGACGGAATTTCAGTCTTTCCCATGTTCCCTTTACCTCCTCTCTACCAAGCTTACAACTCTGCTCAGAGTTTTGGGGGTACGAGACCATACATCGCAGTGGTGGTATCATGAGCTCCCAGAAGGAAACACATTATGGGATGGGTTGTCTGCTTCAAGGTTAAAAACCAAGGATGATTGCCTAGATCCAGGGGTTCTTTAGCGATTGCAAGTGATATTTTAATTAATTCTCCTCTCATTTATTAGTCAGAGGACTTCTGTAAAGGTATTGGTTTGTGGTAAAAGTCAATAACTTCATCTCTTATAGGTTAGGGAAGCTAAACATTTGTTTCTTTCAACTAATAAACGGTGAGCTGGCTCTACAGCAGCCTCTAAGGGCAGTAGTCTTAGGCAGCCTGCTGCTCAAACCAGACCTGGAAACCAGGATTTGAGGGTATAGAAAATACTAGCCAAGGGTGTGAGGGAGGTGCCTGGAAAGCAAGGCAGCCCATGTGGAGCACACTATTAATCTGGCACTGGGTGATGGCTGTGAGGGCTGCCCTGAGGACTCTAGGGCCAGACAAGGATGCTGTTGGGCTCTTTAGTAACAGACTGCTCCTTTTGCCTTGTTATGGAGCTCTGGAGGCCACAGAATTTCTGGCAAAGCAAAGAAGGTGCTGTAAATTGTCCGTTGGGCCACCATCCCTAAGAGATGTGGTTGAGGTACTGGTAGAAGCAGCAACTGCCCATCCATCCTCCATCTACTGTCACACATTAAGTTTATCTTATTCTATCTTGGATACTTCAAAGTGGTAGTTACTAAGAGTTTGAAAGGAGAAAACTGCAGGATGAGCATCAGTGAGACATTCCTCCGCCCCCTGCGGCTGCAGTTGGTCTTCAGAGGGCAGCTGAACTTACTCCCACCCCCATCATCCATCCTGAGTTCCCTATCACCTGAATGGCCTGACTCATAACCAGTGATGAAATTCGTGCCTCCACGTGAGGGATCGCTACTCTTGCCCACATTGCCCTACCTGGGCTAGGATTGTGTAGTTGGCACTTCCGTATTCATCAGCAAGTTTCAAAGGGCTTCCTGGCACCAAGGAAGGCCATGCCACTTCCGTGACGCAGCTGAAGTCTTAACTCTTCATGAAGATGTATGCTCAACAGAATCCTTCCTGTGTCTTATGGAAGAAATGCCTCACATTTTAGAATCATCCTAAGGGAGCCTGACTGCACTTTGAGATGGAGAAGGGGAGGGACTTCACTTGAAGCATTTCCAAGACAGTAATTGCACCCTAATTCATTCTTTTTTTTCTGTCTTAAACTCAACTATGACTTGAGGAACTCAAATGACAGCCTGAACACAGCTCAGACCGCATGCGCCAGTCTGACATCTCCACTCTGGCCGTGAACTGTTGTCCGTTCCTAAGTCTGAAGAGTCTGGAATTAAAAGCTTTGGCTTCTTAGATGAAACCCAAAGATGAATACCCAACACCTCCTGTTCCACTTTGTTCTCTCTGTAGGTGGGGGCTGGGAGGCCCTTCTGTAGCTCTGCAGTCTCTCGACAATGCCAGGGTGATCTCAACCTCTTCGAGGATCCTTAGGTACCAGCTGAGACTGTCCTACTTAGGAATCACAATGGAGCCCAAACCTAACTGTAAGGACATGGTTTCTTCCTAGTTGACTCTGTTTTTTGGTATCTTCCCTCAGGTCATACACCAAGGAGAAACCCTGAATGGCCCTGGTGTTAACTCAGGCCTGGGTCAGTCTGTCAGCAGCCTGCCAATTCTTAGTCGACATCCAATCCTATGTAACTTTCAGGTATGTTTTCCTACGTATAAGCCATTCTGATATTGAAGCTCTTTTGTTAATTCCTGAGGTGTCTCATCCTGGATTTCCGGGTCTTCCTCCCTTCATATCAGTGTGGTACTTACACATCGCTCCTGCAAGCATCCAGTCATCCCGGAGCACACTTCCATTGCTCTTGTTAATTTGGTACCTGCTCCAGAGAAGCTGAATCTGCAGAGTCTCCTGAACCTCTGTATCCCCAGGATCTCACTACAGTGAGTCTCTGTGGTCGTTAGTGGCTTCCTGTGCAAATCATCTTGGCCCTGTAGCTCCCTGTGATCTGGTAATGACCATGATCTCATTGATCCCTGTCATAGTTTAATGCACCATGGTCCGCCCACGGCTTCTCTCCTTCAAATCTGCAGGGTTGGCCTCGGAGGCTCCTGGATTGTCTCGCAGCACAGTCTTTCCTCTCTGGAATTTAATCAGTGTGTCTTTTATTTTTTTTCCCTTTCTTTTTTCTTTTCTGTAGTCTGTGCTCTGACAGAAAAGACTGACTCTTGTTCCTTAAGCTGATTCAATTCTCCCTTGACTCAGCAAGTAAACCTAATTTTCAGAGACCGCATGTTCCCTGCTAAGGTCTTTTTAATTCCCTTCTAAGACTCTGGGTTTAAAACAAATCCCATGCACTTTTCCCCCTTGATTTTTGTCCTAAGTCTTGATTCTGCTGTGATAACCACCCCATCCCTCTTGTGGCAGCCACTCAATTTCTCTGATTCTGCTTNAGAGGATCAGCCACTGCTGTGGTAGAGTCCGCTCTTCAGGAACCTTGAGCCTGCCCTGGTAGAGGTGGCTTAGTGTGGCTGACTTGTGGAACAGGTGGGCTGAGGCTAGTTTCTCAGAACCAACATTCTGTAGTTCATATCTAGACCCTAAAGGTCAAGAATAGGAGAGCAGTTTGAGGCGCTGGTCTAATGCTGCCCATGAAGACCAGCACTGAAGAGCTGGGCTGTGTGCTCATGGAGAAGAACCCAGCTTCATCTTGTCCAGTCCCTCTTAGTAGTCACGAAAAAGACATATTTCAAAGGTAGCAAACAGGTCCTTCATGCAAAAAGTTATTCCTGTATGATATGCCTATATCTAAAAAATATATGTATCTAAAAGATATCTGTATCTAAAAGGCTAAAACTTTTGGGGGCCATACTTCTCAGTGATTTAATACCTGTTTGGCTGAGCCCATTGTATCCACAGCCCTGTCTGAAACCACAAGAAACCAAGGCAGGGACAGACTAACCAGCTTCCAGCCTGGCATGACCAGCCTCTTCCAGATCATCACAGGCATGCCACCCCATCCGTGCTTGATGTGGTAGAAAGCTTACAGCTTACTCTGCAGCTGTTGAGAGTGAAACAAAGGAAGCTGCCCTGGCATTGGGTGCTGGCCTGATGACTCACGGTAGACAGCCATTGCTTTCACTGATCATAAGCCATGCCACTGAACATCAGCATCCACTGCCTCAGTGGTCATGACAAATGGAGACAGAAATCAGCCCATTCTCACTAATGAAGAGGCTGTCCAAATCATGCCCCCTTTCGGCCACTGTGAATGTCTGTTGTTCTTCACCAAGGACCACTCAGCTTGGTCTTGCCTGCCTCAAATTAGAGGGACTTTATTAAGGTACCAAATACAGGACTGCCCACTCCTGCTTCACTCCACCAAAGTGTGGGGGTTTCTCACTATTAGCACTGGCTCTGCATCACCTGACACAGCTCTAATAGATCCCCTGAAGTTTCCCATAATGCTTTTCTCTTTCTTCATGAAAACAGTCAATGAACATAACTTTTTGAATTGGGGGTATGCATCTTTAGCACTCTTCTGCTGGAGGCTGTTTTAGTTTGCTTTTGTTGCTGTGATAAACACTATGACCAAATGCAAACTGGAGAGAACAGGGTTTATGTCATCATCAAGTTATGGTCAGTTATGGAGGGAGGTCAAGGCAAGAACTGAAGCCGAACCAGGGAGGAACATGGCATACTGGCTTACTGGCTTGCTCCTAGGTTCATGTTCAGCTACCTTTCTTTTACAGTCCAAGCTCACCTACCCAGGGATTGCACCACACATCAGCTATTGATCAATAAAATGCCCTCACAGACATGCTCGTAGGACAAATTGCTGGGGGAAATTCCTCAGTTGATATACCTTCTTCCCAGGTGACACTAAGTTTTTGTCAAGTTGACAGCTGAAGCTAACAATGACAGACGTCATTGACACTAGGAAGTTTGTAGATTCACTCACCAGTGTGGACAGAGAGGAAAGGGGTAGGAGACTGGAAGAAAAGGACAGATTTGTGCAGGAGACTCAGGTGTCATGCTCTGGCCCTCCTCCAGTTAGCCCATCTGAAACTTTATATTTCTCTCTATCTATCTGTCTGTCTGTCTGTCTAAACTAGCTATCATCTCTGTATGTGCTATAGTGGGTTAGACTGTCTCTCAAAGGCCCACTTGTCAGAAGCTTGCTTCTCAGCTTGGCATTATTGGAAGGCAGCAGAAGCCGTAAGGAATAGGTTTAGTGGGAGGCTTTAGGTCTCTGAGAGTTTGCCCTCAGAGGGGATTGTGGGACAGTTTCTTCACCTTTCTCTTTGCTTTCTTGCTGCTTTGAGGTGGGCAGTTTCTTCTGACATGTACTGTCATGACGGACTTGCCTGATCACAAGCCCCAGAGTAGCAGCAACAGACTACAGACTGGAGCCTCCAAACTGTGAGCCCCAACGAATCCCACTCCCTACAGTTCAGGCCACAGTTCTGGAAAACTGAGCAATGCTGTGTGCCTGCTGTGCCTACACACACAGTTTGTCATCAAGTCTCACATCAGTCAAGCACATTGCATGAATGCAGAGAGGCAAGGGCTTCCTGTTTGGTTGGGGTAGTTCACCCAGGATAAGCACACAAAGGTCAGAGGCGAACACAGGTTTGAGAATTGGAGGAGAAGGAAGAAGAAGAGGAAGAGGAGAAAGAGTAGGGGGAGAAGGAGGAAGTGTTTACCGATGGAAATGTGTCCTTAAGGGGAGGAATGAGAACAATAAAACAACAGAGTGCAGATCTGGAGAGTGGTCCTTCCTTTTCAAAAGCTGATTTAATTTTTACCTTTTAAATTTAAAAAGTTATATTTAAAAAATTTTTATGTGTATGGGTGTTTTGCCCGCATATATGTCTTTGCACCATGTGTGTGCCTGGTGCCTGTGTGGGTGCCAGAAATTGAACCTGGGTCCTTCGGAAGTGTTCTTAACAGCTGAGCCAACTCTCCAGTGTCTAAAGTGTCTACTTAAAGTATACATCTCATAAAAATTCAGACAATTAAAAATTTTAAATCCACACTTGCCATCAGCTCCGTGAAGTGTCCTCCCAGCAGCTATGAGCTGCCTGACTGACCTGCTGGGGTTTTTGCCCTTGCAGACTTCGGCCTGTAAATTCAACTTTCTTTGTATGGATTGGCACCTGCCTACTGCAATATGCTTTTCCCATCCAGACTCTGCAAATGGGGCTTTTACTATTCACGCTGTTTGCTAGCCCTGGTTTGCCCATGAACAGTATGCTCTAGAAACTTACCTTAGCCATTAAATTGTAAAACCTTGTCTAAAATTCCCATCTAAGCAGTACAATCCATAAAGATTGGAAAAAGTAATATCAGGCTTATTGTGAACATCTGGCCTCCCAGTGTGACCCTTTCTCCAAACATTTAGCTGTTGCTCTTGGTAATTATCTTTTAAATGGTATGCTTACACTCATGCAATTCCTTAATTTATCACTTTTAGACATACCTAATGCATTTCTGTTATAGAAGACATACGGTTGGAGTTTTCAAACGCTTCTACCATCTCTCTTTCTATTCTACAAATAAAACTAATTTTTGGTAAAATAAATTGAATGTTCACTTTCTTATGAAAAGTGCAAAATCATTTTGCAAGCTGTTTATAGATGGACCACAGCGTATGCTGGGATTGCGCAGCCTTCCACACACCCTCCTTTTCTCTGCTTGCTGTTTTCTCATGTTAAAACAGAATGGAAGGCCACCTTGCAACCCTCATGCCTGGCCAAACACACCAGCCACCCTCCTCAGTTGTAGCCCCAGAGGCCTCTGTGCAGAGTGGAGAGGGCCTCTTGGCCTTTAGTTAACTTTCAGCCAGGACCCCACTGTCCCATTCATCTCCTTATCACCCCACTAAATTAACTAATCTGTGTCTCAATTCTTTTTTTTTAATTATTGATTTGTGTGTGTGTGTGTGTGTGTGTGTGTGTGTGTGTGTGTGTGTGTGTATGCAGGCACTCATAAAAGCCAGAAGAGGATGTCCTTGGAGCTGGACCTAAAGGAGGTTGTGAGTCACCTAATGTGGGTGCTGGAATTTGAACTCAGCTCCTCTGGAAGATCAGCAAATGCTTTTAACTGCTGCACCATATCTCAAACCACATCTCAATTTTTACATCATTTAACCCTTTTCTGTTTGGGGTGGAGGATATATTTTTATTACATTTCTAGTTGTCAAACTTCTATTTAGTTCCTACCATTTAGGAATCTTCATGTGTTCAATAATGTATTCACCCACAAAGACATTTTCCCCTTAAGGGATGAGATGTGAGTGGGTGAGATTTTTGTGGTCTTTCCTCTATGTGCTTTTCTTTTCCTCCTCTCTCCTTTGTCTGGCACATATACGTGATGACTGGACCCCGACAGGCATACAATGATAGTGACGCTAAAGATTCTAACTGTAGCAATCAGAAAGAATAAAGTACATCCTTGATGACTTCTTGAAGTTACATAGTAGTTCTGTTATGCCCTCTAGACTTTATATAAGAGGAAGAGGAGAAAGGAACGATGGGGAGGGGATATAGAGGGCTTTGGAGAAATCTCAACACTTTTAATTGGCTCTGCACCTACACACTTTCTACATGTAAAATCACTTGCCAAGACAGAAAACATGATGGGAGCATGCAGAAGACACTGCGTGTCTGAAATGTGTCTATGTTCCATGGGAAAACTGGCTGGCAGTTTGAACAGAGAGCACTGCAAAAATCACTTTCTGCCAGCCTTCTGCAGGCATGGTGTGCTGGCTGGTTTTATGACAACTGATATAGCTAGTGTCTCTAAGAGGAGGAAACATTAATCAAGATGAATGCCTTTAGAAGACTGAGCGATAGGCAAGCCTTTAGGACATTTTCTTAATTAGTGATGGGTGGGGGAAGGCCTAGCCCACTGTGTTGGGGTCATCCCTGGACTGGTGGCCCTGGGTGCTATAAACAAACAGGCTGAGCAAGC